>JAOEHX010050902.1:0-24133 GCA_025448015.1 Bolborhynchus lineola | reverse complement strand
AATAACACTTGAAAACAACAAGTGTATCCTGTCAACTCAGAAACCAGAATGGGAATCAACTTTGGTAGTAAACAGCCAGGAACATAACCCTTATAACCCTCTAACCATTCCCACAAAAGCAAACACACAAAATAAAACAGAAATAAAATTAGGCACGAACTTTAAGCAGCTAAAAGTTACTACTCTCAAACTGCAACTTTACTGTGACTTCAGTGATTCTTCTGATAGCCTGTTAATTGAGCATGTGGAAAAGTATCCCATGAACTCCAGTATTGGTTCTTGGGAAGGAAAGAGCCAAATGACTTTTGGAAGAGAGGCCTGTACCAGTCTTCAGACAGGATGGCTTGGGTTATAGGAAAGCAATCCCATGCTTCTCCAACACCAATGGACTGAAATAGTGAGCAGTCCATCTCAACCCTCTTACACATCAAACATAGCAACAAGTCTATCTCTCACATAACTTGTGAGATAAGCCCCATATGGAGGCAACCTGTCCTTTCTATTACATGCAAGACTTTGCTGTCTATCTATCTAATTTGTAGACATCCGGTTTGGGTGAGATAAAAATCTGCAAGAGTTGCGGTGAGAAACTCAGTTTTGGGCTCCTAACTACAGCTTTGTGAAAGGGATGAAGAATAATTTTGCAGAGCAATAGAAACCATCACACTAAGTGTACATAAAGGGAATCTGTATATATGTATGTAAAACAAAGAGAGGGAGGAAGATTTTGAAGAAATAGAGCTGCCTTGCAAATCTCTATCTCTTTTAGACACACCTTCACTGCTGTTACCTCTATCCTAGTCCCCACACTGAAGTGGCAAAGGTGGTACACGGATGTTTTATTGGAAAGATATCAGGCTCAGTCAGCAGGGCAAATACAGTCTGAGATTTGTAAGTCTGGTCTCTTATGAGATGCAGCAATTCCCAACCCTGTCTCCTAAGGGGTTTGAACCCCTCATCAATGGCATGTTGTCTGACTGAGAAGTAGTGTGTCTGGCTCCCATCAGCTTCTTATCAGCATGCTTAACCTCTAATTTGGGCAGGAAAAACACTGACTGGCACAACACTCTCGAAAGTGTGCCAGTCCCTGATTTTAGTCCACCTTCTGCCAAGGCCAAATTCTTCTCAGTTTCCAAACTCATTTAATTCAGTTTTATCTCATGTAGTTGAGACATGTTTCCCATTGACACTCTGGAAGTGCTTCATCATTCTTCAAATTTTAATAAATGTTAAGCTATGAGATGATAAAATTACAGTGTCAGGGATTTAGTTCTTGAACTTGCCCTGTATGAAGATCCAAAGTGCTCCTTCCTCCCTGACCTTGGGTGGAGTGCTGAATGAAGGCAACTCCATTTGTGCTCAGCCAGGTAGAAAAGCTGCTGCCAACGGGGGGAAGTGTTCTGCCAGCAGATCTAGCTTGAGTAGATTTGCAGAGAGGATGCAAAGTAACCCTAATATGCACTTTTCTACACAGTTTATCAAATTCAGTAAGAGAAGTCATTTACACAGGTATTCTATGAAATAAAGTATGTACAGTTTTTCACACAAGCATTTTACACTTGCTTAATTTGCACTTGGTGGTGTTTTTTTTTTTTTTCTGATTTCACTTGTATTTGCATGGTGGTGGTTTTTTTTTTAATTATACTGCTCTGAGTTTCCCTTTTTTATTAAATACAGTATCCTCTTGTACTCTACTGGATGCCTCTTCCCTAACTCTTTGAGCTTTTCTCCCTGTCCCCACTATGAATTTGCCAAGCTTTGCCAGGTTTTCAGCTGACATAACATTGCTCGTATCCAGGAAGTCACTGGGCTGCTAGTGCTTTCCTGCTCCTGGTTAGCTATGGATTAAACACACAGGCTCTCTTCAGCTGCTTCTTAGATCTCACTGCTTTTCTAACTGGGACCACACTTTGCAGAAGTGACAATTTAGGAGCATGCTTGCTAGTAAATGTCAATGCTCCTGATCACTGCTTGTTTGCCAGTCCACAGGGAAAAACCCTGGGTCTCATTATCTCTGTACATAAAAGAAACAAAGTCACTTAAAATCATATCCAAAGTAAATGGCAATAGTCATTGGCCAACTCTCTGAAAACATGCTAGAGCAATTCAGATGCTATAAATCTTCTTGTATCATCTGTGGCTATAGACAGTGCTGGTTACAGGCAGTACAGATACAAAACAGAAAGAGAGACACAGCTAATGCACTACTGCTCAGAGTAATTGCAGACTGGTAAATCTGATTGCTTCCTTGTCTCTTACTCTCCTTCAGCCTCTTAGGTTTCTTCAGAAACCTGATCCTAAAGAGCTATCACACACCAGCACATCTCCATCCTGCATCTTGGAGAAGATATTTCTGTTGAACTGAGTAACTTTCTTTCCTCAAAAAGTGCAGTTAACAGTCTTTGTTCATCTCTTTGATGCTCCATATGTGAAGATAAGAAGAATCTGGAAAGGTGCCTGGGCTTCTCTCATACATCTGGTAAGTGGATCAACTCTCCAACACTGCCTGCAGGACATGTGTCAGTGTGTTGTTCAGTGCTTGTTGCTACTTTTCCCACATGTTCTTCCTCACTTGTTGCAAAGAGTAGCTGTTGTTCTGACATAGAAATTAGTCACAATATTGAAAAATTGGTTATGCAATACCACCAATCCCTGATACCAAAGTGTGGACCAGCATTACCTTCTGAACTTCCACTGTAATCAGTATATCTTCTGCAGAAACTCCTAGAACTTGTGTTGAGACCACAGAGGTGAATAAGGGTGGAGATTTTTACAAAGTGCCCTCTAAGTAGCTTTGACCGCTTGCAGAGACTTAAACAACAGTGATGTTCAGAAGCCTCCAGGGCTGTCTAGTACTTTAATCCTGAGGGACTGTCAGCTTGGCTCAAGGTCTTCTCTTTCATTCTTCACTTAGTCAAGAAAAAATGCATAGTAACACCTGAACATAGCTTTTTTTGTTTGGTTGTTTTTTTTGTTTTACCCAGATCGATACAGCTTTCCATTCTAATAAAAATTAACATTTCTCCTTCTGTTTAAGAAGAAATAGAATAGCCAGTTTAGTCAATGGTAGGTTCTTGTGGCTACCTGGTATCTGGAACATGTATTTCAGGACTGACCTGGCATAAAGAAAAAAAGCTGCATGTAAAATATCATACAAACAAAAGAACAGGAAAGAAACACCTTGTTGGATTTATTATTTATTCAGAAACTCTACTTTTGGAGCTTGTGCTGAATCTCAGGTTTGGTTTTGGTTTGTTTACCTTGTTTTTATTAAAAATGAATGAAATCTTGCAGATATGGATGCTTACAGTTCAAAAGCCAAGAGATGGACATAAAAACTCCAGAACTTCCTTTCTCTTTGTGATTTAGGCCTTTACACCAGTCATGATTTCTGGGAAGCTGACTCATAAATGGGATGCTCGTTCATCATATGGGGTGTTTTTTCTTTTTTGCACAGAATAGAGGCTTCAGGAATCTACTGCAGGGAAATCTCAGCCTTTGCAAGTCCTCCTGCCAGCTGTGGCTCCTTCACAGGATGCACAGTTCATGTGCAGATGGAACTGCAAAATAGCCCTACTGGTATAGATTTGCAGAGATGGTTTTCTGGGTGTAAGAATCTACCTAATGGTTAAAAACTTGAATTTATTTCTTTCTATTGGAAAATGTATAAATACATGACTTTTAGCAATGCAGAGCAGAGAGAAAAATGAAGAATTTGGGACTTCGTATTTGAATGAGCGAATGAAATTAGGCTGAAAAGCCTAATTGAATTCTTATTGAGTTATTTTTGTATACCGTTGAATTATTTTCAACCTAAAAGTCTCATCATATCAGGGCAGGTACTGACCATTTTTCAGATGAAACACATTCTCATACCTAATTACTAAACCCATAAATTAAGTCCTTTTAGAGAAATTGTTAACAGCAATGTTTGTTGAACTGTTCCTATTAAGAAGAACTTTCTTTGTTTCACTCACAGGGTTTACTAAAATTTAACAAGATGTGTTTCTTTCAATCTTGCACTATCTTTTTTCTGCTTTTCCTTTTGAATCTTCTTTGTCTCATATCTTATGTTAATCCAAAGTCATAATTTTCAGTGGTAGCTTGCTACGCATTCAAATTAGACACCACAAGATTTATTTGCCAAAGAAAGAAAAACCCTTTGTAGCAAAGAACACTCCGGATATTTTGGCAAAAAGCAAGTCACAAGGCCAGGCTAAACCTAACATAAAAAGTAGAGGCCATCTTGCCTGGATTATAATTAATTTTGAATTCTTCCTGTTGCCATGACACCACACAAGAAAAGAAATTAGCCAGGCATTGTGCAGCACTCAAGAGCTTGTTGGAATTTTGTTTTGTTTCTTATGTTTAAAATAACAAGAAAATTCCATTTTAGTGAAACAGAAGTCAGTAGTAACTGTCAGAGGCCTTTCCTTCTGCAGAGTGGGAGAGAGATGGATGCTAGGTATCTTTTGAAATCTTGCTTGTTGGTGGAAATAACAATGAATCAGAGATGCTTCTACTCCTGGTAAATCAAGTGATTATCACTTTTCCTAATCTTTGTGGACTACTCTCATTTAATATTCCTCCATGGCTGCCCCCTTCCAGCTGCTTCAGGGGCAGCAATTAGCCAGAGCACAGAACACAACCCACACATCCATCACACAAACCTTATGTTGAGTCTTCAGTAGCTCTTCACAGATGCTAGGAGCAGGTGAGTTCTTCAGGGTGGAAATACCTATTTTACACTAAGGACGTAGAATATACTCTAGAAAGTAATGGAAACCTTCTCAGACCTCGTGTTCTGACTGCTTTTATGATTTTAAAAAGATTGTGCTATTTTCCTGTAAGCAGAAAAGGTTTTCCTTCCCCTACCAACATGTGGAGTGCTCCCTGTAACCAGGAGCTTTTACAGTTCACAGTGTTTTACATGTGGTTGTTGAATACTCAGAAAAATAAAGAGCCACACAACCCCTCCACTGGGCCATCACTAGTTGTTTTATTGGCAAATCCTACTCGATGCAGCCTCCCAACTGAGACCAATAACTGTTGTTTGAAGCAAAACATCAGGAACACCACAGTTGTCTCTGTAGGGCTGCTGGAGATATCACTGATACTTGGAGATGGTCATCTATGAGCAGAGACAATCATGAACGTTTCTACTGAGTGCTTCACGATGCCAAGAGCTGCAGCAAAGGAGCAGGCAGGCACACAGGCAGCTCCCAGCTGCTTTGCTGGCACTGGATAGACAACTAGAGCTTCTCTGCAAACTTTATATTCAAGTTGGAATAAGAAAAGTCAAGAGTCCATCCAGCCAAAAGAAGTGTTATAACCTTTTAGAGCTGTGCTGACAGGCTATATATTTGAGGTTGTAATCAAGAAGCTTAAAGACTGTAAGTATTGACTGTCCTGAAGGGTCATTAAGGTATCCTGTGATTAAAAGCAGATGTTGCTGGAACCTCAGGCACTTCTCAGTTCCCTTTTCCTCGCAGCCACAGCCTCTGGCCAGACCCTGTGGCTCAGAAGGGGTTTTCTCAGGCACAATGGTAAAAGCAATCAAAAGGAAATGGTTGAACCCTACAGAACTTGGAGTTTCAAAGAAGCCCTGGGATGTCTTGAAAAGGGCCAAGGATACTGTCTGCAGGTACTGTAGCTTTTTGTGTTCAGTTTATTTCCATACACAAATGGCAGAGAAAACGCTTGGGCTAGTTGCCTGAGTTTTACTGCAAAGGAGAAGCTGACTCAGCTTTCACATAATGCTTTCACATTTTAACCCAGTTGCAACACCCCTTCTGCCTCTGTTACCAAGCCTTAGTTGTAAGGAGATGCCAGTATTTGGCTGCAGAAACTTCAATGCTGCACTTTCTAAGATCATAAGTGAAAAGATAAAAGGTAAAGGTGATGGCACTAAGCACCAGATTTACATTTCTGTCTTATTGCATAGGTAGAGCTGCTCTTTTTCAGTGCCTCTCCCTTTCGTTGCTCTGGATTTTTCTGCGCTGAGTTTCCTACTGTGGGAAGCAGGGAGACAGCCCCTGTAGCCTTGCATCTTCCAAGGGCCATTCTTCAATACACAATGCTGCTCTGTACCCAGAACCACACCTTGCTCCTAGGAAAACAGAAGAGTTGCAAGCAGCACTGAAAGTCTGGAGGCATCCCACACTGAGAAGTTCCCCAGTCTGTAGCCGCCTGACTGTGGCAGTATGCTGAATGCAATGCAGCGTGTACAGTGAGAGCAAAGTATTAGCAGTCTGGTAAGATACCCTGTGCACCATTTTGCAAAGTCCTAGGAAGGAAAAATGGATCCAGCCAAAATACATGCTCCAAACACATCCCTAACAGGCTGTAACTGGCATGAACCAGAAGTTTCCCAGGAGTCCCTGGAAGTCTGGCCAGGAGATGGTGGCAGCTAGAATGGCACATTATATTTTCTTTTAAAGTTAGAGTTTATGTTAGTGTTGGCAGGATCCTGAAACATAACTCTAGGCCACAAAAACCACAATAAACTAACTTTTCACTTTGCTTTACTCAGATACACTCAGAGGGGGGAAAGGAAGACACACAAACATTGGAACATATATAAATAGAGTGAGGTAAAGGCAGAAAGACTCACAGCAATCCCCTGTCAGCTTGTCTCCCCTGCCAAACATCTTGACTCTGGTTAGAGTTATTGTTTGGACAGTTGCATTGTTTCTGCTGAACATCTGTATTGAGGAACACAGATACGACAGCAGGCGTGGGTAGGAAGGGAGAAGAGAATAATTTGGCTCAGTTACAACATCCGTCAATTATAAAATATAGAAAAGATGCAATGTTATTAGCCAATACTTAATCTGTTTTGAACCAACTGATTTGTAGTGTTCCCCTTCTCTCAATGTGGTTAGTTAGTGCTCTCTGAACATGGCATTTTGAAAGACACTTCTGGTTTGCATCTCCCATTTTACATTTGCAGATTGAGGCATCTCTATGCGTATATTAGTTTTGTGGAGGTTCAAATACTTCGTTTTTTTCACTTTCAGAAAAGATTTATATACTCTCAGAGAACAGAAGCAATAATATGTTAATTTTCAGAGACTAGAACAGCCCCAGCAGAGTGTGCAGGCCCATCATAACATCGTTATTTTTAGCCATGATATGATTACAATTAACTCTGTGGAGGTTTGGAAGCACAGACTTTAAAAAGCTTGAGATAGAAACCTTGTTAAAAGGGATTTCTCCAAGCAAGCCAGCGCTTGCTGCCTGCTATGGTGTTCCGAGGCTGCACCCTGCTGGCTCACAGCACCACCGCTCCCTGCAAGAATACCCTCTCCATGTTCTTTTCTAATACAACAAGAAAAGTTTATCCGTATTACATCTCGGGCATCCCTCACTTGACCTATACCCACCATAGAAGTTACATGCAATTTCAACAAAATGAGGACAAGATTAATTACTGAGGCATGAAAATAAAGGAAAAAATGCTGCATTCTGCTCATCTGCCAAGGCAGTTTTAAAATGAAATCTTGCACAATCCCATGCATTTCTCCTGTGATTAATCCCACGCATTTCTCCTGTGGTTAATCCCACAAAATGACAGTGCCATTCTCAAAATATAATGAAACCTCAGGATTCTGAGGCAGCTCAAGCGTTTCTGCCACGCACCAAAATCCAAAACATTATCTCAAGGGAGCAAAGAGAAAAAAACCTGCTTGTTTGTAATCATTCTCAGGAATAAAATACAACGTCTTAGATCTCAAGAATGGCTGAGCCTGCAGACTTTAATTTAGACTGGTATGAGCAGGTCAGACCTACAGAACCTGCTATATTAGTGCATTATGTTCACTTTCCTTTAATTTTATAGAACTTTCTACTCTTACAGTCCACACTAAAATCAGCCTTTTGTATTCTGTCACACAAAACAGATCATGTCAATTGAAGCAAATCACTGGCAGCAAAAACCCTGTCAGAAAACCACAGTTTTGTCACAGTGGGCTCTTACGCAGCAAGATGAGCTCACCTAAATTGCAAATCCAAACTCACTAGAAAGTAATGGAAAGACTAATAAATTTTAATGGGCCCTGAGCATCCAATTAATAGCATACATGAAGTCCCACTTAATGTATAGACGCTTTTACTTTTCTCACTCCAACTACCTCGGGAAAAAAGACAGTGTTTTGAAAGAGGAAGCGATTTAGCTCTTTTCCTAATACACTTTCTTCCATGAAAAGCTACAAAAAATAACCCAGAACCTTTATCTATCTATTTGATATGAACAATCTGCATTGCTCCAGGATCAGATTTCTTGTTCTACAAAATTACGCAGTAGAATTTCTTCTTCCTGTAGCCATATATAAGCTACACTGACCAGATGCTACATTTGACCTTTAAGGACATGCTGTACATAAAAAAGAAGTACTACAAATCAGGAAGACATACATATTTAGTTTCAGATTTTAGAAAATGGCATTGTGGACAATAGAATTTACTCCCAGGGGCTCTCTTTTGAGAGCTAGGTTTAAATTTAGAGTTTATGTACTGATTGTGGTATTATTTTAGTTTGTTTTGTTTTTTTTTTTTTTTTTTAAAAAAAAAAGTGACCAAGGAGCACAAGGAATAAATTACCAGTTAGCACACACAGCTTGACATTGCTCTCTCCTGTGCACACACACCACAAAAGAACTGAACTATCCAGCCTCCAAAGTGCATTTCCATTGCTCACATGCAAGAGTTGGTTTGTATGATTTACAGCGTCTAAACATTTTGTATATGTGCCACATATGTGTTCAGTTATAGTCATCATACACACATTACACACATTCATCTGGAAACACTGTATGGGAGCAGAGTAATATGGTTCTAATTTGTACCAACAAGTTCTGCCCTGGTATCTGAAGCAGTACTTGTGGTAGGCACTCTATGACTGTTTCATTTGGTTTTAGTCACGTAAAAGTTGTATGCCTGGACAAAGACAGTTGCACAGCCTTCTTCTGTCATCAAAGTGGGTGGGGAAAATAAACACACCAGAGAAGCATCTTGAGACACTAAGAAAGCTAAGTTTTATAAACAATTATCTTACTAAGCAGCATAGTATGGCAAGTGAAATGTTCCAAAGACCCAGGACGTGTGTCTTTGCGCTGACTACCAATCAGCCAGACACCTGAATGTTAACAACATACCTCATAGAGACATGGAGTCAGATTCAAGGCTGAATATTGGTTCCCAGAGCACAGAGCCTGGGTTGCAAATGCTTCCTTGTACAAAACAGCCTTTTCATTTTCAAAATCAACAAAAGTTCCATCAGTGTCTTGACATCCTGGCATAAAGAGTCTTGTTATAGATGCACTGCTTAACGGGCAAGTAGCCAGAGCACAAAAGCTCTTATGAGAAACATCCTAGATGACCTCCAAAAGACACCAAAAAAGCAGTGGATGCATTGTGCTTGCAGATTGGCAGTGGCAATCTCTAGCACTACTCCCATACCTGTGTGTGTATGTGATTCAGTTTCTACAGCCCCATCTCTATTAGCACCACCACATCTCTATTAGCACCATTTTAACTAGCAGAATGCTAGAATTAGCACAGTGGTTTTGCGTTGTGGGATTCAATTGTCCCAATGGATCTGTTTTTACAGGACAGTTAACTGGCATGATTTTGACCTGAACTCTCCCATCCAGTGCCCATGTAAAGTTCAGGAGTTACCCTGGGGCTGGGGTCCTTCCTAGCAGAACTTATTATGGATGTGGGTCACCTCTGGTGACTGGATGATCCTGGACACTATTTATCAGAACATTTGCCATTTAAGTTTAAAGTTTGTCATTTAAAAATTCAACTTAAATGCTTTAATTTTAAGACAGTTGAGGCCCTGAATTCTGTCATGCAGAGTTTCTGCAGGGCTTGATTCTCTTGATTATGGACTGATGCTGCAGAAACCCACTCATGCAGCTGAAGGCACTGGTAAGAAAATCTTTCTATGGCAAGGTACACTGAACCCGGCAGAAATATTCATGAGCTAAACATTACTAAACTAGTAACTGCAATTGACTGAGAAATGATCCTTCTCTCTAAAAGAAAACTGCAAAGCAAAACATACCTAATTGGAAGCAACAGACAATGGGAGCAGAGGAAGAAAGCAGAAAGACTACTTTCTTAATATCTTTTCCTAGAACAGGTCAAACCCCCTTGTGGCATTTATAGTCTATTTTCTGCCCAATTAATTGAACAAAATGTCTAAACTGATCTTTCCCTTATGGAGAAAAAAAACATTATGCTCCGTGAAAATAAAAAGGAATGACTGAGCAGTATCTATTATACGGACTTGATTTTTCTTAAATTACCAAGTATAAAGCACATAGAGGCATAATACCATTTTTGAAGAAATTGTGCCTGTGCTTTTTTTACAGGTACAGACAATTATCCTAACAAGTGAGAAACTCTGGGGACTGAAGGAAAGACTGCATTCTCAGATGCAGTTTAGGCAAAAAGCAAAGAACCAATTGATGGAGTCAGGAACATGAGAGCCAATTCCCACTATCAAAGAGAGTTATGTATGCTTTCTTGGTCAGGAGACTGGGCTTTGTTTTTAAAAGCTGTGCTTCCACAACACCAGGCAAAAGGGAATACAAGCTGCTTGCAGCCATTTCCACCAGACTTAAACACAAATATACACCCATCTCAGAGTGATCCTCAGAGCAGCATATCCACCCAGCTAGAGTGTATAACAGTGGACTGTAATAGGAGCTGGATCAAAGACCCAGCTGTGGCTCACATTAGCTCTGGAGATACCCAGATTCACTGTTTCGTCTAAGCTGGGAGATGATGAATCGGAAACCACAGTGATGCTCAGAAGGGGGGAGGAGGTCTCCAGTCGACAGGCTCTGCTTGCTCTGAAGGACTGAGAGGCAGACAAGCACAGGGCGTCCTATCATAACAAAAGAACATTCCTTTAGTGAACGTATAGCACTGAAATGTCACTATGAAGAATCACAGGAGACACATTCATTTAAAATATCTATTGAAATTACAAATTAAACTCTTCAATATGATTCAAAGTACAAAACACAACATTAAAAGGCATTCAACAGCTCTTTTATACATCACAGTGTTAGTGGCACAAAATGTACTTACATTTCAAATACATCAACAGAACTGTTTTTACACTGGTCAAATACATTATCTATACATACGCATGACTCCTTCATGCTTATACCTATACAAGTTTAAAATACATCCATGATAAAATGATCAAGAAAGGTTCAGTTATGTACCACACACCTGTACCTAATGTTCCCAGAATGCTTATAAGAGATACACAAATCAAAGCAATAATAAAGACCACAGGGCGATAAACACAAACAGCATGCCTTACTTAGTATAAGTGCATTAGCAATTAAGCGCTGATGCAGGCTTTTTTGAAGCCTTTTACATCACTGTCATCAACAACTGTGTTCTAACCGTTTTCCTCAGGATTTTAGATTATGTATGTGAAATGTACAAACTTTGGTTTTAAAAAAAGCAACCCTGCACAAAGCTTTATGCATGCTTTACCTCACTGGGATGAAAATGGCCTGTATTAAATATATTATTTCCTACATAGTAAAAGGCCTACAGATGAAATGCACAAAAGTTCATTATTATTTTCCTGCCCATAACAATTTTAAATCAAAAGCACTTCATCTTCTTCTGATCTATGAATATTTTATGTTAGCTCCATAAACAAGAGAGCTTTTCACTACTTTTGATTGTGTTTCCTGCATGTCAGAAGATCAACTGTATGCTGAAAGTTGATCCAGTCAGCTCTTATTTGGGATTTTGCCTAATTCATAAGCCAGAGTACTTGAAGAAAGATCATGCTGCTTGGTATGTGGGGGAAAGCATCCTAAACTCTTGGCATGCTGAAGTCGGTAGTAGGAGGTTTCAGGATGAATGCCAACATGAATAAAATTGGAATATTAACATAAAACTGCAGTAAGAATTTATATATAATCTCTCATCACAGAATGTTGAAGAGACTCAAACCCAATGAATTTGCCCCCACAGCCTTCCTGTGAGGTAGGTAAACACTAGCCCATCCATTTAAAAGATGGGTAAACTGAGATAAAAGGAGATAAGTGACTTGTCCAATGTTGCATGGGGAAATGCTATGGCCACTGAAGTTTGTGCAGGCTGTCCTACTGATCTCTCTCAGGTCTGATCTCAGCCCAGTTAATGAAAGGCAACCCTGGAGCCTGGACTCCACACTTGTGTGCTAGACATGAGACCGCTTCACCCCAAAAGAACATGCAAACGATGTACTGCTACAAACTCCATTAAAAACAACATTTTAGAAATGCAAAAAACCTAAATAACAGTTAAACCACAACAGAATCATGCAGTGAATCTTATTTTTCTAGTGAAAATCTAAAAAGCCAAAGCCGATGTAACGGAATTTCATGTGAAAAGCAGCAGAGACAAATATTCGCTTTTCCATGGCAGGGGTTTAAATGTCAGAGTTTAAAACAATGTATTTACAATTCAAGTTTCAGGGTATTAAATGTCACACTATCAACATAAGCTGCAACATAAAACCACCCCAAACTCAATACATCACCATCAGAAGTTGCTACTTTGGAAACAAATCAGTGTTACAAAAGTAACATAATAAAACAAAACAAAATCCCAAAAAAGAATACAGATGGAATGACATTTAGTAAACCTGAAATTATTATTAGGTATTTAGTAAATATATGTAGGCATATAGTCTATCCCAACAGCCAGGGAGTGAAACAAGAGATATGTCATAAAAATCCCTAGTAGCAATTCAAGTATGTTGAGATCAGAGACAGAGATATACTGACAGAATTACATAGTTTACTGATGATATATGTTACCTGCGAGCACTGATTATAAACTATTATTTAAAAATGTCTGTATTTGTAAAGGACTATTTTTTTCTTTTTTTAAATCTAGAAATGCATTAATTTTGACATTGATTATTAACTGGCCACACAGTACCATGGAAAACTCAAGTTTTGCTGTATTGTCACATAAAGACTGTCTCTAAGAAAGGCACAGAGAAAATAAACCTCATACCAGGACACTCCAGTACTGTTAACACGCTACTGCATCTCTGTGGTTTACTATCATAGAATCATTGAATAGTTAGGATTGGAAAGGACCTTAAGCATGAAGCAGTCCTTAGAACTACTGCCACATACAGCCAAATCCCTCAGTGCTCCCAATTAGAAAACCAACACCCCATGAAATTTTTATGTCCTGTTGTCCACTTCGTTTTTCTCCAGTGAAACAGAATTACAGGCTCAAGGATGAAAAGGCCATAGTTGAAGCTTACCTGCAGGAAACTGTCCTTTGCAGAAGGGCTTCCACTACTTCTGCACATTGAAGCTATGACTCAGGACAAGCCCGGTGCTCGGCTAAGGGTACCTCTGGAGGATGGACTATGCTGCTGCCAGAGTCAGAGTGAGATAACCACTTCACTACCCACTGACCTAAGCAGTGCTCCACACACTCCTTGGGGGCTGCCAACAGTGATAGAATGCACAACCCAGACCTCCTACAGATATTTTGAACAACTGAGCAATTTTTAATAACAAAGGTAGCTAAAATACTCAAACCACTCTGTTAACAAAATGCCTGAACTGTGCATTGCCATGAACATTCTGAAGATATCAGAAGGAGTTCAGACTTGCTGGAAACCAGCTATCCTTTTTCTTCAGTCATTAAAATCAAGCCAAAGAAGTAAACTGCAGATAACCTTCAGTTGTTGGAGCTAAAATCTGTGGTTAGATACAGTTTGAATTTGGATACTATTAAACTTGCCAGAAGGGGGGGAAGAAGAAATTCTAGAGTAGCTTTATAAAAAGACAGTGGCCCTTTCCAAAATTGTACCCTGAAGTCTTTTTATTTAAGAGACAGTACAAAACAGAAGATAATAAAGAAAAGAGTCATTTCCTTATGCTTGAGCTGTGAAAACATATTCCCAGCCTGTGGCAGTGCCAGAAGCAGTTGCATTTAAAGGTCTTAATACATTTTCAGTGCAAATTTATCCCGGCTATTTATCCATCTTAGTACATCGATAATGCACAGAAATAAATAATGGTGAAAAATACAGTCAAACTCCAGCTCATGAGCCATTCAGAAGAATGTTTTCCTTCAGTACTACACACAGACATACACATTCAGGTGCTTTATATTTCATGGCAAGAAATTATTAGTCAAATCCGCGTAGGCTTTTGGAATCAGAGAAAAATGGTTTTCAACAAAATATTTCTGAAGAAAAACTACAATGATTAATATGATGCTGACTAGCACGCTTTACCACCCTGGAAACACAGAACTGCGAATGCCACTAAGCTACCAAATCAAGTGATTACCTTTCAAACAAAAGCTGTTACATCACAGTATTGTTATTAACAGCACACACCATACATCATACAATGTTAACTCTGAAAATGGGCTAAATAGTCTAAATATAAAGTAAAACTTCCACAAATATCCCAGGCATTTTTATTATTAGCTACAGGGATAACCCTGCTACATTTTTATACTTAAAAGGAAAGGTTCATTGATAACCCAAGAGTCTAAATAACAAAGTTAGTCTTGTATTTTTTTATAATTACCCTAAAGACAGAAGCAAGCTATCTTGAACTTCCAAAATATTTCAATAGCACAGCTATTTACACATTTGGTTTAAATAGGATTATATATATCTCTCTATATATAAAAAGATTAAGATACCTGGATTAGAAGTTATGTAGCCCTATAAGTGCATCAGAACCCTACACAACAGCAAAAAATAACAATTCAGAAAAACACTAGTGGTCCAGCGGTAATCAATACCATCAATGCATTTTTAAAACAACTGTGATTAGACAGTAGGTTTGTGTCACCACTCAACCTTACCACTTCATCAATTCATTTTTAAAATGTAGCTTTCAATCTAACAAATTTCTTATAAGACATCATAAAATTTCTGGAAGGCAACAGGACCAACCTTGTCCCTCTAACCCTCCCCAAATTTGAAGAAAGGCATAGGATGGCCTATATGCACCTTAGTGATTTTGTTATACTTGAAAAAATAGGTACTAAAAAGGATATTGTGATGGCTTTAATAAAACCAGACGTGTAGTAAACACAGCAAAAGTCACAATAAGTTGACTGATTTAAATGATTGGCAACTTAAATACATACAGGAATGAAACACCAAATTTGGAAGTGAACAGATATGCAGGTTAGATTTGTACGCATTTTCAGCTTGTTTTGCTGATACCATTCAGTACACTCCCCAGTCCACTACAGGGCAGCAGAAACATTTTGCCTTACTTTTTAGCATTATCACCTCTTAATTTCAGACAGCTACCCAGGCCCATGGTCTCCCTTTAGCACCAATTTTGCCTTCCATTATTCTCCTTGTTTATTATTGATCTATCTATGCAACAGTGGTAACAACAGTTCCAGGAACCAAGACTGTGTATCAATGAAAAGCAAAATGGGGCAAGTAAGGCTACAGCAAAGTAAGTGCAAAAGGGAAACATCAACAGCAACAATAAAATCAAAACACATGTTGTGATGAGTCCAATCTTCTCAGTCTAGGTAGGTAGAGGGTCATCATCTCCTTTATTACATTTGCACTTGCAGCACAGAACAAATGGTGTAGCAAGGAGAAGGAAAGGGGAGGCCACCAAAAGTAGAAGACCAAATCCTGCAAAAATTCCTACCACCTATAAGAGAAAAGAATAGCACTGTGTTAGGGATAGTAGTTGTCTAAATTCTGCTGACAGCAGTGCATCATTAGCATCCTTCAAAGAGATTTCAGAAAATGCCATTGACCCTACCAGAGCCAGAACTTCCCCCAAGTTGTATGCTACAGTCAGCTCCTGCAATCAGTAACCATGAGTGATATCAGAGAGTGAATGCTCATGTTTCTTTGCTCCAGTCAGAGCCATGCTGCACGACTCAGTCCCATCATGCAAAGTAATGCAGATGGTTATTTGCCTTTTTGAAATTTGCTATATCTCAAACAACTAATGAAGCAGCTGACAAGATACTTTCTTCTTGATCAAACCTAAACATTAAATATCAGGATCAAGACTACAAGAGACTTAGAGACTTACATTTCAAGGTGTTCCCTTTTTTTACTGGCGACAGTTCTAAAGGTTTTGGTGTTGTTCACAGAGATCTGTGAATACTCTCAGAAGTTTCCCACCAGCAGGAAAACAAGCTTAGGAATCTCAGCCACAGATTGCAAACACTATAGGAGGACTCTGCATATGTAATGGCTTTTGCAGTCAGACCTGAGCTCATTCTGCTGCTTCACAGGACATGACCTTACTCTATCTAAATCCATCTTTTTTCACTGACATTCATTGATCACCCTTTTCCCAGCCCAGGCAGAGGACCACAGACCCACCCATCCTGTCAGTGACAAACTCTATTAGTTTCCACAGTGTTTAAATTTGGAAAATTACTTAAAAAAAATTAAAGTTGAGGTTCATTGCCTGAGGAAGTTTCCCATATGTCACAGGCAACTGTAACAGTAATGCTGCAACAATATGCCCACAAATTGTTTGAGAAAATAATTTAGATTTATTCACATGAGAGTGTCAGTGAATAATTCTGAATAATGAAGGCAGGAGTAGAATGCTAATCTGCCTGCAAAACCTCACAACAGAAGGCAAAATGAAATTAGAGTGTGATACTCATTAAGAATTCTTCTAGCCAGGGCTAGATATGCCACTTCAATTAACTGGCAAATATTTAATTAGCCATGGTATAGATGGAATGATTTACTAGAATTTTTGTCGGCCACGGACAATTTCTCGTTCTGATTACTATGCATTTCTTTTTTCCATTCCACTATCCAGAGATTTTTGGATAGGGGCAGAAACGAAAGGCCGATTGCAGGAGATGGCGCTGTGGGACAGCAGTCACTGCAGCCTCCTACTAGCCAAATCCTTTCAACCTTGCCTTTTGTTGTCCAGAGATAAGGAGCTCAAACTTCCTTGCCCTAGAAGTGTTTTTTTTTCTTGCAGAAAGCAATTTCTTTTTCAGCTTCAGAGGTGTGCACGTTTCATTACTCAGTCTTTTTGTTGGAGATGCTGACAATCTGCTGCACCTTCCATTTACTAATCTCTGCATTTATTTACCATAGATGTAAAGCAGAGCTAAATTCCCGTCTCCTTTATAAGCTGTGAGCTGCAACTACTGCCATTCTGCTTTTTGAAGACAGCATGCTCTTGCCTAACTTTCTGCAGCCTGGGCTAAGACTGCACTGGTCAGAGAGAGTCAAGCTGGAAGTTACCAATCCAGTGGACCAGACTGACTACTGGCAATTTTTATGAGATACCTATTTACACCTTCCTTTCAGCCTCAATACATCATCAAAGAATTCATTAAGTTTATTTTATTTGTTGGTGGCTTTTTGTTTGTTTGTTTGGGGGGGTTGGTGCACTTTGTTTCTTTTTTAAACAAAACTGCTTGCTGAGCATGATTAATCACCTCACATTACAGATATATCAAGAAAGCTTATGTAGCCACACACTTCCTAGAGGGAGAGGAGTGCAACCTTGTTTTATTTCTGTTTAGCTGTCTGTACAGGCTTGCAGTTTATTCTCTAGACTTGGTGTGTACACTCAAATGGAAAGAAATCTTCAAGCAAAGCACTTCATCTCAAGCTAAGGTAGCTTTTTGCTAGCATACAGTTAATTTAGGAAGAGATGACTCAGATACACAGATGTCCCTGTATCTCTGGAATGAATATGAAAGCACTAGATTGGACCAAGTCACACACTAGCATTTACATTGTATGCACAGAAAGTAATGCAGAGAGCTTTCTCATTACCAGCACTCATGCTGGGTCCAGCAAAACTGGATCCAGACTACAAGAGGTATCCCCACACTCTTTGTCAGTTTGAATCTGTGTTGGCAACTACTGATAAACTCCAGAGGTTACCTTCTATCCAACTTACATGAATGAGCCAACTGAAGTCCATAACAAGATACCTAGCATACTTGGGCTAATTCATTTCCAATTCTTGATCTGGAGCTAAAGATCCATTGCATGATGAGCTTCCAGTTAATAATATGGATGGTGTCAACCTAGTTCATCCTCCAGGTTTACTGAGAACACATCTGGACTGGCACTTAGCTGGCTCTGCAAATATACCCTTTCTAGTTCTCAGTGGCTTTCTGTCAAGGACTGTCCTCTCTGGGATAGCTAACCTCTCTAAGCTATTGCACTCTTTACAGCTGCTATGACAATCAGTTTCCATTTGGCACAAGAAATTTATCCTAAGATATTAAAATGAGTACAGCAAAGGAAGGCACTATGACAGTAATAGACCTGCAAAGAGCTTTTAAAGATCTGAGCTTTACCTGTGTTCTGTGCCAAATAACTGATGCCCTGGAGTGGCCCAGCTTGTTTCGACAAGGTCCTTTGTCATAATGTATAAGGAGAAAATCATCCTACAAAATATTAAATAAAAAAGTAGGCAATAAACAGGGGTACAAACTCTTCATCAAGTTATAAAGTACTATTTCCTGAAAACTTACAACCAGGAATTGCACAGGAAGATAAAAGCTTAGTAAAGTGGATAGGGTCAAGTCCAACCTTTCCAAAGGGCTTTGTTTACAGTTAAAGTGTCTTCACAAACAAGTTTGTTTAGCAAATGCTATATATCTATAATGAATTCTTCTCTCAAAGGCTCTCAAGCTGCATATTTAAATGCTAGCATGGAGTTCAGCAAGAGAATCCAAGAAGACAAGCTGACCACTGCATATATCTTGCACATACACAGAAAGAGCAAAAGAAAAGGAATACTTGTGTCGCAGACTTCCCAAAGTTGGCTCCTTTTACCAGTTGAAGAAGAAAAGGATAATACAATATTTTGATAAATGATGTCTCTACCTGACCTTTTACAAACCAGCCAAGATAGCAGGCCTAGCACCTAGAACATCGTTTTTTAACTAAGCAAGTAAGAAGCCTGAGACTTAAGGACCATAAAGCATTCAAATGGGACAACGACGGGATCTGAATAGCTTTCGGGAGCCTAAAACATTTCCTTTGCTATTGTTAACAATGTTATAAAATAAAACAGATGGCAAGGAAACAGATGTTGCATATTATATATACTCTGATCTTTGGGCACGATAACAGGCTGGTTTTTAAAATAATGTAAACATATGACAGCAGCAGATTATAGAATGACAAATTCCTGATGCTAGAAGAACACTGTATTCTTTTTCATGTCAGATCTATTTCTTGTCCCACAGAATACAATAATACAGTAAACAAATCTGACTCTTGGTCTCCTGCATGTTGATGCAACAAATCTGGCGCTTGTCTGTTAAACTTCCACAGACTAAGAACACTGTCATAATCTGGTAACTCCTTCAAGGAGGGGAACACTGGAAAAAAAAAAGAAAGACCTTTCCCACATGTTAGTTTCCATGTAAAGATTGCAAACAGTAATTTAACAAAATTTTACTTTTCATAATTATTTACTGACTCACATAGGCAAAATGCTAAGATCACATAGGTCAGACAAGTAAAACAGAGAATAGAAAACCTATCAAATTAGCAGAATCATCTCTGGTAGGTTGCAGTCCACCAAGTTGGGCAGAAGCTAGTGAACTACTATTTAACTGATTAACAAGACAGCTGGATGGCAAAGAAAGAACTAAGTTTCTGAGAATCAGAATACATGGCATGTACTCACATCAAGAGATTCCAGGCAGTACCAGCAAAAAGCATGTTTGCAGTTCTTACACATCATTTGGGCACAGCCTTCATCTCGTTCAATGTAAACTTTACACTTTGGACAGCGTTTGATTGGGGCATCATCTTCTTCCATTTTAAAAACTGAACTGTGGGGGAGAATGAGGAATTAGTAAGATTTGTGGCTGTGTCAGTTGAGTAAGAACTGTACTAAGAAGGTGAGCCTACTTTTTCATTAAAAAAAAATTACTAGAGATCCAGGTATTAAGTTCACTTTTACTAATCAGATATTTTGGCTATACTCCATTTTTCAAACATATCTCAAGAAAAAAATGTTTAATGACTACAGTGCCGATGTAAGATCCAGGACATTTTCATTAACACATAGTTTACCAACTGTTTTTCTTATGTATTGATAGTACTAGATATTAGACTGCTCTCTCCTGTTCACACCTAAATGCTTAGTATGTCTAGATCATTTTCCTCCCTTTTTCCTCAGAAGGGGAAACAATCCCTGAATGACACAAGAAGCCCAGACCACATTCGTTTGGATTGGGGCATCAGGGATAGATTGTTTGTTTCCTTAAGGATCCTCTCTAGAAAAATCCCTCCATATGGCGAACCATGAGGTATGGAGAACACGCTGTTCCTTCAGAGTTGATCCCTTCATCTCTAGCACTATCCTAACATCCTGGGTTCAGCAGTAGCAGTCATTTTTCTCCTTCTTAGTAGCTGGTGCAGTGCTGTGTTTTTGACTTTCAGCCTGGAAACAGTGCAGATACCGATGTTTTCTGTTGCTGCTCAGTAACGCTTAGTCTGACCAAGGACTTTCTGAGTCTCATGCTCTGCAAGGGAGGAGAGGAAGCTGGAAGGAAGTAGAGACACAACACCCAACCCAAACTGATCAAGGAGGTATTCCACACCACAGCACATCACGCCCAGTATATAAACTGGGGGAAGTTACCTGGAAGGGTGAGATCACTGCTTGGGTCAGGCTGGGTATCAGTCAGTGGGTAGTGAGCAGTTGTATTCTCTTCCCTTGTTAATTCTGTTATCATTATTATTATTGGTGGTACCAGCAGTGGTTTGTTTTAACCTTAGTTACTGGACTGTTCTTATCTCAACCTATGGGAGTTACGTTCTTTTGATTCTCCTCCCCATACCCCCAGGAACAGGGGGGAGTAAGGTGGGGAGTGAGAGAGCGGCTGTGTGGTTCTGAGTGACAGCTGGCTTAAACCACAACAGTTCTTTTTGGCACCCAACTTGGAGTGCAAAGGGTTGAGATAACGACAGATCTGACCAGAATGTATCTAATCATATTCGCAATAAGCATTCATTGTTTCATATCAAGTCACTCGTCACAACACTGATTTATTGGCTCTCAAAGTTGCTGCTTTTGATCTCATAGTTTCAATATGCTGTACCTTACAGCTGGTATTTGCTGTCTTAGTGTTTATCGTCCCTGGATCTGAGGGCAAAGCAACAGACAGCGCAGCTACTTCAGCTACAAGCACAGCAGCTATACCACCCCCGAGGAGAAGTACAGCAGCTACTCAAACTTCAACCGTAACGGACAGCACAGCTACTCCAGCTCCAAGCACAGCGGCTACACCAGCCCCAGTGACAAGTACAGTAGCTACTCAAACTTAGATCACAACAGACAGTGCAGCTATTCTAACTCCAAGTACTGCACTACACCAGCCCCAGCGACAAGTACAGCACCTACCCAAACTCCAACAATAGATACTGCAGCCACTCCAACCACAGTGATAATCACTGCAGCTAAACCAGAGGACCAATTCATACCAATATCAGTTGCCACTATATGCAAGGGGAAAAGCAAAGCAAAGACAAGAAAGATGAAGGAACAAGATGAAGAAGCAATGGCAGTGTACTTACTACCTTGGACAGCATCTGATCAGGAGTCATCATCACAAGACAAAGGAGAGGTGACCTCTCGACCTCGGACCTCAACCGAGCTAAGGAATATGCGAAAAGATTTTACCCAACAACCGGGGAAACATATCATCACCTGGTTGCTCCGATGCTGGGACAATGGAGCTGACAGTCATGAACTAGAAGGCAGGAAACCCAAGCAGCTGGGATCACTTGCTAGGGAAGGGGGAATTGACAAAACAATTGCAAGAGAGAAACAGTCCCTCAGCCTTTGGAAACAGCTCTTGGCAGCTGTGAAAGAAAGGTTTCCATACAAGGACGAAGTTATGAGTCGTTCAGCCAAGTGGACTACTACAGAGAAAGGCATCCAGTCTCTGAGGGAATCAGCCATTGTAGAGATGATCTATCACATCAAGCCGAATGCCAGGGATATACCCATAGATCCAGATGAAGTTGAATGTACAAGACCCACGTGGTGTAAATTTACATGGAATGCACCATCATCATACGCCCATTCATTGGCAACAGTAACCCAGAACGACATCGTACCACTGACAGTGGATGAAATGATTCATAAACTCTGAGAGTTTGAAGACAATCTCACCCCTTCCATCATTTCCGCTGTAGAAAAACTGTCTCAGGAGTTCAAATAGTTGAGAGAGGATCTATCAGATCTACCCAGCTTCTCACGTGTACCAACACACATCTCGGCTATTAACAAAAGGCGTCCTAGTGCTCGAGAGACAAGATATAGAAGGCATACGTCACGGGCCGCCCCATGGTTTTACCTGTGAGAACACAGAGAAGACATAACAAAGTGGGATGGAAAACCTACCTCAGCTCTGAAGGAATGGGTGTGTGAATTGGAGAACAAAGGTCAAGGATGATCATCCCATGAAAGCTGTGGCTTCAGACTCTGGTGAGCAGGTTCCCAGATGGAGTGGAAGAGCCGATTTTACTCCAGCTCCTGTGATAAAGAAGAATAATCCCTTTCTACAAGACTTAAGTGTCCAATGCTGTGATGACTATTAGAGGGGCCCTGCCTCCAGCCAGGTGGAGGTAGGGGACAATCGGATTTACTGGATCAGATGGCCTGGCACATCAGCCCCACAGAGGTATAAGGCTCTAGTAGATACCGGTGCACAGTATACCCTGATGCCATCAAGTTTTCAAGGGGTGGAACCCATTTCTATTTCTGGAGTGACAGGAGGATCCCAAGAGTTGACTGTACTGGAGGCTGAAATCAGCCTGACAGGGAGAAAGTGGCAAAAGCACCCCATTGTGACTGGTCCAGAGGCTCCATGCATCCTTGGCTACTTCAGGAGAGGGTACTTCAAAGACCCAAAAGGGTACCAATGAGCTTTTGGCATTGCTGCTTTGGAAAGAGAGGAAATTGAGCAGCTGTCCACCTTGCCTGGTCTCTCAGAGGATCCTTCTCTTGTGGGGCTGCTGAAGGTCAAAGAACAACAAGTGCCAACTGCATCCCCAACAGGGCACTGGTGGCAATATTGCACCAACCAAGTCCCATCCATAAACTGATCTGTAGACTGGAGAGTCAAGGAGTGATCAGTAGGCGCTGCTCACCCTTTAATAGCCCCTTGTGGCCAGTGCGAAAGTATAACGGAGAGTGGAGACTAACAGTAGACTATCGTGGCCTGAATGAAGTCACACCACCCTTGAGCCCTGCCGTAGCAGACATGCTAGAACTTCAGTATGAACAAGAGTCAAAGGCAGCCAAGTGGTATGCCACAATTGATATTGCCAATACATTTTTCACAATTCCTCTGGCAGCAGAGTGCAGGCCACAGTTCGCTTTTACTTGGAGAAGTGTCCAGTACACTTGGAACCGACTGCCCCATGGGTGGAAACAGCCCTACCATCTGCCATGGACTGATCCAGACTGCAATGGAACAGGGGCAAGCTCCACAACACCTACAATACATTGATGACATTGTGTGAGGTGATACAGCGGAAGCCTTTGAGAAAGGGAGGAAAATAACCCAAATCCTGCTGAAAGCTGCTTTTCCCATCAAATAGAGTAAGGTCAAGGGACTTGCACAGGAGGTTCAATTTTCGGGAATAAAATGGCAAGATGGACATCATCAGATCCCCACAGATGCAATCAACAAGATAACAGCAATATCTCCACCAATTAATATGAAAGAACCACAAGCTTTCTTGGGTGTTGTGGGGTTCGGGAGAATGCACATCCCAAATTACAGCTTGATTGTAAGCCCTCTCCATCATGTGATCCAGAAGAAAAATGATTTTAAATTGAGCCCTGAGCAACAACAAGCCTTTGAGCAAATTAAACGAGAGATAGTTCACGCAGTAGCCCTTGGACCAGTCTGGACTGGGCCAGATGTTAAAAATGTACTATACACCGCAGCTGGGGAGAATGGTCCTACCTGGAGCCTCTGGCAGAAAGCTCCAGGGGAGTCTCGAGGTCGACACCTCGGTTTTTGGAGTGGGGGATACAGAGGATCTGAGGCCAGCTATACCCCAACTGAAAAAGAGATACTGGCAGCCTATGAAGGGGTTTGAGCT
>JAOEHX010050901.1:11727-24886 GCA_025448015.1 Bolborhynchus lineola | reverse complement strand
GCCCAGGGAAGTTGTGAATGTTCCATCGCTGGCGGTGTTCAAGGCCAGGCTGGACAGAGCCTGGGGTGGCATGGGTTAGTGGGAGGTGTCCCTGCCCATGCAGGGGGGTTCGAACTAGATGATCTTGAGGTCCTTTCCAACCCTAACTATTCTATGATTCTATGTACAGGAATATAAGGCAAACATTTCTTTTTAACTTTTCCAAAACAACAAAAAAAAAAAAAAAAAAAAAAAAAAAAACAAAAACCAAAAAAAAACACAACCACCTGAAAAACTAAAGTCTCTGAAGTGTTTAAAAAGTAACAGTATTTGCAGTATAGTCGTAAACAGGTAGCAGGAAGAAAGATAGAGTGGAAAGAAGAAGGTAGGAAAAAAAGTAAACATCAGAAGAGACAAGGTGAAAGAGAATGGGTATCTATTGCACAAAGTACCATTTCAAAACAAGAGTTTTTATCTATACTGATTCTCTGACGATGCCTTGGCAGCATTTATGAAATTTGATTTCTATTTAACACTTTCCCTGTGTTTCTGCATTCTCCACATATCTCAGTCTCACAATCAAAGAAAATGATATTCATGAATACTTGGCTGATCAATGTTTGAAGTTGGAACTCTGATGATGTTTGAATTTTTCATTTGCATTCACAGCCCATCAAGGGATCCCACAAATACCATGTATGACTGATCTTTCACATCATTCCTCTTCAAAATTACGAAAACAAACACAAAAATACTTAAATGTGTTAGTTAAGCTTGAAAGTATTAGTTAAGCTTATAAGAGACCATTTCCTTTCAAGCAGAGATGCTGGGCAGGTACTAAACTAACCACAAGTCACATGCCAGAAAAGAGTTCAAGCTAGCATTATTCCAGTGCTGTCATACCTTGTGCCTGCATTTAATTAGATACAAACTGAACACTCAGAGCTTTAAGCGTATGATATTTTTCCCATCTACTAGCTGGCAGCTTTACTTCAGTAAACCAGTGCATTCAGACTAATTCTCCAAGGTAAAGCAAAAAGAGAAAAAAAATTATTAGGCACAATGTTACTTTATGTAGACTCCAAGAATGCATCCTATGGGTAGTTTGCTGCTGTTCTGCACAGACTTCACTGATTAGAGCAGCTTCCTCTTTACATACTATGAGCTGCAACAAACAACTAAAAGCTGTATATGGTTTTACAATGCCGCAGTAATTGCTTCAATATAAAGATAATGCTTGAATTTTATTGAAAGCACAAACAGATGAGAAAGTTGTCACACAACCTGAAAGACATGGCATACTTAAAGCCTGTCTAGTTATCATTTATATAACAAGGAAACCAACAAAAAGAGGCCAACTGATAAAAAAGAGGAACAAAGAGTAAAGGCAAGACATAAAAGATGCAGGCCACGTTAGCAACAGAGTAAGATGGGTTCTATCATGATGACAGCATTTGTCTCCTAGAAAACATTACATATAATTAAAAAAATTGTATAATTTCATAAACTATAACATCCAACAAATCTCCTGCATCTTTACTCTCCTATTAAAATATGCCCAATGGCATTTCTGGGACAGAAACAAGTTCCTGTGCATTGATGATCAAAACCATGTTTAAAACCTAGGTGAGGCCACTTTCCCCACACAGAAGCACAAAGGCCAGCCCAAGATCCCACATACTGCATTTGCTTAAATGGTAAATCTTTTGTTTAACCACGATACATACAATTTCCCAGTAAATTGTTTTCAGTTTTTTATATCCAGTATTTCATGGATCAGCAGATACAGACTTTTTAAGTCTTGCAGTCTTTTACTTCTAACTAAAGAAATGCAAATACTTGTAACTGCTTTTTTTAATGGTTTCCATAAGCTTTTATATTTATTCTTTCCTACCATTTCTCCTCTATATGGGATTAGTAAGGAAAATAAAAGGATAGTAGAAGTTAAAATTCACTTAAGCAGTGAGAAACCTCCAATATTTTTTAAGTAGAGGCTGTTCACCACAAAATAACACACTGAAACAGTTCTTACAAACATCCTAAGAAAAAGTCTGTCTCTATTTTAACAGATCTTAAAATCTGTCTATGGAGCAATCAGATGGGAATCATCTATTCTGTCAGACTTTACATTCCCAAGTGATTCTCTCTGTTGCTAAAAAATCGCATGTCATGGGATTCTTGCCTGCTTGCAAAATAAACAACCCTATTTAACCATTCTTAATAAAAAAGTCACTGCCAACTACTGTTTCCTCCAAAATAGATCAAAAGCATGCTGTATTCCCCAGACTTTGCTCAGTCATCTGTGATAGAAACATTTTACTTGTACTTCACTTAATAGCAAGAATTCCTAGTCCACTAAAGTTTTACCATTCACTTATTTCTTAAACAGGAAAGCAGATTTCCTAGCCTTCGTGAAAAAAGAAACCTGTTCTGTTTTGATTTCAATGCCATTGCCATTACACATGAGCAACAGTATACCCTATGCCTCAGGGCAGAAATCTAGGAGAGGTGAACTTCCTGAGTACCTAATGCTTGTCCTTCTCATCCTGCACACAAATCACACTAAGCTGTGAGGCATTACTCAGCCCAAGGGCACTCTCATCTCCATCACTTCTGGCAGTGACCTCCTGAGCAGCCTCGGCTATGACAACTGTTGGTACCATTCCAGTGGCCAGGCAGCAGCCCGGCAGCAAGTTCTGCCTCACATAAAGAAAAATGTGATTTCCTGTATCTTTAAGAACCTCCAAGGAAAAAGAGGGAGGAACCTATTTATGCTAAAAAAGCAAATAAAAACATTTTGCTTTCTTGACTAAAAGTCCTAATGAAGGCATGAACTTCATGGTTTTGTTGATCAGACCCACTGCTTTCAAACTAAACATCCAACAATGATGAGATGCCATGGGTTTCACCTAGACTATACTTAAGAAGAGATCTACCCTGGGAACAACAGGGTACTCAGAGAGATACAACAATTCAGATACAACAAACAAAAGACACCTCTAACTCAGAGCAAAGTAAGGATATGGGGTTGACCTAACAGAGTCCCTATATTTGCAAACATCATACAATATCCAAAACTGCAGCTTAGACTTTGTTGGGGTACCCTTCCTTCTCTCCAGACTCCCCTTGTCCAACCACCTTTGTGCCTCATTATTTTTACTTCAACTGAGTATATCAGAGTACAATTTTCAGTCTTACAGAACAAGTTTTTGCCACATTGAATAAAATCAGAAAAGCAAAAAATCTTCACTTCCATCTTACAGCCAGGTGTAATGCACTACTCTTGTTGGTTAGTAAATGCAGGTTTGGGGTTTTTTCCTATTGTTTTGACAACACTAGCTTATCTCACTGTCTCACAGAGAAAGGATTTTCCAAGCCTTACAATTTTCTGACAAGTAATTAGTACCAGTGCCAGCCAGAGTAAAATCTACTCTTTCCAAATTCATGATCTGGCTTGTTATAGCATATGTGGAAGAAAACCTAATTTATCAAACCTCCTCATATTCAAGCTATTAAGTAGCGGCAGTTTGCATTCTTTGTTAAATGACTGATGCTACTCCGCCGTTAAGTGCCTGAGGTCTACTATGGACCACAAATGAAGCTTGAGCTCAAAGACTAAGTATCTAAGAAAAATGGTGAGTATATCAAAAGGCAAGTGATGATATATAAGCTATGCCAACAACTATCACCTTGGAAATGAAAAAGAAACAAAGGCATATCAATGCAGAAGCCAAATTAAATCTCAATTGGAAAAGAAATATTAAAATATTGAGCTTCATACGCAAAGTCACAGAATGAAACCCACAGGGACTGTACCCTTTGAAAAGACAAACCAGTCTGAACCAAGAAAGAAGGTAGAAACAGAACATTAAAAAAGTACATACATATTAGTCAGCTCAAAACAGCTGTTTTCAGGATAAAGCTAAGAAAATTATTTTAAGAAAATCTATGTTGACTCAGTTACTCAAGAACAAAAATGGAAATGCATGAAGAGAGCCACAACATAAGATAGCAAAAAGATTTTGCCAGTAACTTTCACTGAAAAATACAGAGACTGTGAAACTTATGAGAGAGTACAAAATGTCATTTCCTGCTTTGCAAGTGACTAGGCTAAAAGAAGACAGGCAAAAGCACTTGAAGAACAAAGTCTAGCTCCCAGATCTGGAAAGCAGCTACATTTGGCTACTGTAATGGTAGACAAGATTACACTCCAACATCTGCCCCAGCAGCTCTTGGAGGTTTGCCAGAATGAAGAATTTACAGGTTAGGATAAAAAAATTCAAAAACTTGGCTGATGTTACTACCTTTTAAAAAGCACCAACTACTAAGTTCAACTGAAGAACTGAGATAGCCAACAGATCAATACAAATCATCTACTATGGATGCAAAAAACCCCATGGAAATTAATTCAAATAGTTTTCCACGCATATTTGGCAAGACAGTATTTACTTGATAGAAAAGCACTAGACTCTGACTTCACAACCAGAAGAACTTGTTATGTAGGCTTTAAACATGGTAGGTGGTAATAGGGAACTTCCCTTTAAAATGAATTGTAGAACATAGTATTTTAAACACAAATAGAAGAGATGCATGTTTTGTAGCTTAACAACTGCTTTAAATGGTGCCTTATTTGAGGTTCCGGACCTAAACAAAGTACACTGCAGGACTATCAAGAGCCATTTAATATTAAATAAAGTATGAAACTGCAGGAATACATGACTGAAAACAGAGAATATCCCAGCACAACGGAACAATTAAATTCTTGTGTTTTCTGCCAGTTACCACCTGTTGACAACCAGTACTTCTAAGAATACTTCCCAGCTGGGAATTTTAAGGCTCACGCAATATGGCATCTACCAAGACATCCTGTCCTCATTCAGCCACTGGCAATGACTGAAAGGAATACATATCTACCCAACCCTCTCACCTGAATTTACACAGACAGTATTTGCAAGGTGCTCCTATGATAGCAGCCCCAGGAGGCCACCCATGCTGCAGGATGACAGCCTGCAGGCAGAGGGTGAGCAGAGAGACAGGAGCAACAGCACCTTTGAGAGCTACAGTCAGGGATAAGACACAGGTAAGGATCACCATCAGAGCCTTTACACAGTCAGGCCTCAATTATGCATAGGTGGATTATCCACTTTGTTGCCTAACTATGCTGCAGAAGCATTTGAGCTTTCATCCTATCTACCTCGAGTTCAGAATGAGAAAGCTGTATCTGTAACATACTGTACAGAGTACACTTACTTGTTTGAATAAATACTATTTCAGAGAGCAGCATCCCTGACCTATCACCTCAGTATGATCTTGCAGCTTAATTTTACAATATTTTGTGTTATCCATACTTTGCATTATCCCATTTAATTGTTTTCCCAGATAATAGAGAATTAACTGTACCTCATATAAACTCAAAACATGGCTGCACAAGGTTACTCAAGGAACTCAAGAGATGATAAATTAAGAAATGCAGTGATCCTAGGTAAGGAGAAGCAACGTTAAAATCCATGAGTACAGAATATAAAATTAAAACAAGTTATTATACATTTCAAAAAAGTGTCCAAAGGTAAAAAAAAAAGGGGGGGGGGAAGAAAAGAAACAAAAAAGTAACTGAAGCAGAGCATGAAGTATACCTCATCAATGGAGTCATTCAACACTAGACAAAACTGAAGAGTCTGAAATCACAATTAAACAAACCAGCCTAACAAAGCTTTTCTACTTCTATGACAAATAAATGTTCAGCAGTGACACTCTCACGTTCATAAGTACTACACTGAGCAATCACTGTAAGTAACACACTTAAAGTAAGCTCTAGTTCACACAAATGGATATCCTCAGTAGAAAAAGGACTGATGATATGCTCTATTTTTCTCCACCTTCTAGTTTAAGTCTTTTGAAATATGATTCAAATGGATTGTGCCACTGTTCCTAAGGGAGATTAAGATATTCACAGTTGCTTCACAGCTATGAGCAGCAATAACTACTCTTTTTGGAGGCAGTATACCTCCCTCCTTTGTTTAAGTAAGAGAACAAAACACATCCTAACAGCAAAGAAAACCATACTGTTGCCTGTATCTAACTGTAAATGGGGTGGAAAGGGAGGGGGCTTACCAAAAAACTAGACAAAGGTAAGAAATTATCACTTGGACTTCCAAAAAATAGGGGGTTTTATTCTCCCTTTTCCATGATTTTTTTTCCTTTGTTTTCTCAATGTTTTGGAAGTGATCTTAGTAACCTGCATTCCCATGAGATTTCAAACATTGCCACATCTATTCTCTTTCAGTACTTAGTAAGTATATGGCATTTAGTTTACTGAAATTCTTACTCTTTTGCTCCTATACTGTAAAACGCTACAGAAACAACTTCCAATCAGGCACCATTTGCCCGTATTCCTCTCCATTAGCTTCACCAGATTTCTAGTTGGTATATGTTCCTAAAAATACCCTCATCTGAGTACATTTGCGAGATCTGCATTTCATTAATAAAGAAAATCAGTTGTAAGCCCTCCCTCAGATATTTCAAGGACTACCCAATGCCCACATCATAAGAATTTTGATGGCTTTACCCAGACACTTACAGGAAATCATAAGGTAATCTTCACAGTTGCCCTTTTCATCTTGATGTTCCACAGGGATTCCATTGGCATCAATCACTGCCTCTGATGCACAGTCTGCCACCAAAACTTCCTCAGAAACAACATCTGTTCCCAGGGTATCAGTGACAATATCTGCTTCTTCAACACTATCATGAACTACATGCTCTACATGTCCAACTTCAGGTACATGCATTGACTCACTTGTCAGTACATGTTCTGGTATAGACATTGTTTCTGCCGTTATGTCAGAAGCTAAAACATCGTCTGGGACAGTGCAATGAGCCAAAGAAACCTCTTCAGCTACGTCTGTGTCCAGCACTTGTTCAGGAATAATGACAGTTTCAGATACATCTGGCTCTTCCATAATATCTGGGCACTGAACATCCTCGATAACAACATCCTCAATGACATCCTGGATTACTACAGAATCTGGATCATCAGGAACAAAATTATGCACGGTTATATCTGAGTCGACTACATCTGAAACAAACACTGTTTCCTGTACTTCCACAACAATCTGATCTCCATCCATATGTGCTGCATCAGCTCCTGAAAAACATAATTAAAATAGCAGTTAAACTGTAAAACTAATTCAGATGAGGTGGTTAATAATCAAAATCCCTTCTATTTTACACTATGCTGTCAGTTAGTAAAACAGGCATAATAACCTTTGCACAATTAAGGTAAGCAGATATATGGGGAGCTGATAAAGTCAGTCCTCACTAGATGCTAACATAACTAAGGTCAATATTTTTTTCCCCTGGAAAAGATTCCAATTTTTAGACTCTTCCCCAACACCCAAACAACTATTACTTGACAGAACAGTAGCTCATTCGTATTGCTCTGAGTAATAAAAGCAACAAAAAAATCTAAAACAACTACTCTATAAAATATCACTGATGCACCACAGCACTTCCAAGCAAAGACAAAATAAATGACAGTCAATGGCATCTAATGTCAGCACTCTTATCTACATATTATCTCCTGACAGACCTGTTGGATCAAAAAATGTGTTTGGCTCATGTGGCTGCAATTCAAGCCCATCTTCATCCATGGCCTTTAACTCTCATCAGTCACAGTTTCTGTGGAAGGTAAAGAAGAAGGGTTATTTGACTTGTATTATGCTTCGAAGGTTGCTTCTCCCTGTGCACTGAAAAGCAGAAATTTTGGGTGCATGGAAGTAAACAGGTAACAGTTCTTGACTTTAAGATGAACCAGGTTTCACTTGGGATACTTCTGTTCGGGATTCCAGAAATAACACTCTAGAACACCACAGGTTCACTTCTCAAAACCCCACAAACAGAGAAGCAGCTGATAAAGGGGTATGAAAATATTATTTCCTTACAATCTTAGAAGGAAAAAAAAAAAAAAAAATAGCCAAAACCTAGACAAGTTCACACTCAACTCTTTTGGATGGTGAGGAACACAGTGCTGTCAAATCAATAAGGCTTAATGAGGTAAGTTAAAAGCAGACAGCTAATAATCTGAAATGCATGGTGCTTTTGATGTCCCCTGTGCTCACACTTGGGTGGTCAGGAGGAGGTTACCCTTATGTTACTTCCAGAATTGAAATAACCAATGTAAACTGCTTTCAGAACAAAACATCATATGCTTTCAAACCCCTAATGTGTAAATACTTTAAAAACTCCTGCCCCAAGACAAAGTACTTATTTGCTTTTGTATTAAAAAGCAGCACTGGTTCTCAAAAATTACTGGATGCCATATTCTACCAAATGTCAACATTTCTGCAATACATAATAACAACTTAAGATTTCCATCTTTGTAACAAAAGAAACAAACACAACCACAAAGTTAAAATACTTACAAAAATCTGAAAGTGCAATCTAAATTTTGCTGTTCACATATGTACATTATAATTAGGATCAGGCAAACCTAAGGGGGTAAAATGTGATCTAACACCAACTTGTACTACCCTCTTGCACTTAGTCGAATTAGTTTCCTAGATGTAGAACCAGTAAGAGGTAACAGAAGATGTACAAGTGGAAGATGCAATTTTCTTTCCTCCAAACATTTTTGACAGTGATAGGCACAAATCTCCAGTTCTTGTGATACTTCTACAAAAGATGTGGAAACCTTGAGCAGAATCTGAAACATTTCTCTACAACAGTCATAACCTTTCCAAATGATCTCAACTAACATTCACATTAATTAAGCCTTCATGGGGGAAACTATTATACAAAAGGAAAAAAAAATAAGCAACTACTCAAAGCCACAAACCTACAACCATAATTTGTAGAAAGTATTTTCTAGACTTTACCATTTTTCTAGCTCAAACTTTCTGCACCTAATCACGTAATTTATGTATCAGAAAACTCATTTTTACAAGGTGAGGGAGAAATACAGCCAGAAATTGAACTGGAGGAAAAGCAGTGTCAATCTAATAATTATCCAAGGGGTCACGTTATTTGTGTGATGCTCAGTTGGACGGCCTCTGTTTTAAAGACAGCTGTGTCAATAGATCATTGTTGGGTCCAGATAGATATAAATCACCTCACAATTATTCTGACTGTCAAGCATTTCTATCAGAAGCACCCACTATTAACAGGAGCAGCTCTTCAGCAAGATGCCCTTTCAGAATCAAGAGCAGAAGAAAATTATTTCTCAGCCTGGGCTACAAGATGTAGCTTGACTGATCGATCAACCTCTGCCATGCCACAGAAACAACAACAGAGTAACAAGGTTTCATACAAAGTCATTTAATCAAGAATTATTCATACCCAAATTGGTTTATTGCCATCTATTCAGTACACACCTAGCCAGTCTATTACAAATGTCTTTCCTATTCATCTTCCCATCTTGTTGCCACTGTCCTCCATACTTAGTTTCTTCTTTTCTGTTGCTTCTTTTACAACTTCTTGTGTGCCTATACCTATATTACATTCATTACCTCCTGACCCACTCATTTCAGCTCTCCAACTTGTAACTCCAGCACACTCCTATCATTCACACAAAACCTTGTTACTCCTCAATTTGCAGCAAAGGTTGTATCAGCAATCCTGAGATTTTTTTGGGTGGAGGCAGGGAGGATTAAGGGTTGGCAGAAATAAATTGCCTTTTTCCTCAGGCAACACACATGTAAGAAGATGGCATTCACTGTTCAGCTTGTTGGGAAAAGTCAAGATGTTCTTTCTGCTATGCTTTTGGGGACTGTATTATCAAACAAAATAGCCTCTGATCAGCTGGCACCCAACTAGCTTGAAGTGTTAGTTCACCACTAGCTACTGGAAGAACTGGCATTTGTTTTCTCCACTTCCTGCTTTCATCACTCACCTGACCATCACTCCACCACAAATTCCTACTTCTTATGATTCAAGCATATACTTTCTCTATCTTGTCCCTGGATTCCTTACTGTCTGTCTCTCTGACTGAGCTTCTCCTTCATCATCCTTCTGTCTATCCTCTTCAACCTTGAGACCCAAAGGCTGCAATCACTACTCAGCTTCCATGCACACTGACACCATCTCATTGCTGCCCAGATTCCAGGCAACAGATGCTAAAACCAAGAAGACTCTAGTGGTCACAGCAAGGCAGTTTCATAAAGATAATGCAACCAGCAGTGACAGCCCAGGAAACCTTTAACCACCTTCTCTGTGCAAGTGTGGCCTCTTCTATACTGGCAAGGTCTTTACACATATAACGACATAATAAGACACAAAAAAAGAGCTCAGGTTCTCCACAAACTGAGGAAGTTTCCTGGGCACACGGGGTTTCAAGACAAGAGTCTTAAAAAGGCCACATATTTAAATGTTGGCACTTCTTTCAAAGAAAAAAACACCAACCCTTTCACTGACACTGTTTCTTCCTAAATAAGGTTTCCCACAATAAGCTTTTGTACCCAGACCCAGCCAACAAATTCATGCACAAAGATTCTTATCCCTGTGCAGGATCATAAAAACTTTCAAAGTGCTCCACTAGGGCACAGACCTCACCCTCCACAGAAATTTGCTGCAAAAGAGGACCAGAAGAGGATGCTGACATTTAAAACTGGATTTAACTATCTATAGTAATAAAGGTGCCTAAATCAAAATCTGCAGTCCAAAAAGACATCAAAGCATTCACCACGGATAGGGAAAAAAAAAATCATCCCTAAAAATGTCCTGAAATCATTTCAGGGTTTGAGCATTCTACCCAGTAGATGAGAAACCACTGCTTCTTCCTGCTTGCTCTTCTGAGCCAGCACTGGGGCCCAAGATTCAGTCATACAAAGGGAGCTACAGCCACACAGTTCTGTACCAACCTGCAGTTCCACGATGAGGGCACTGCTCTGTAATACAAGAAATACCAGAGCTTCTCATTGCAAACATTACACTTAACACCTTCAAATTCCTTAGCAAGCACCCTGAGCTCTGTGGTACCATAAGGCTAAGAGCAATTCCAGAAGTCCATTTTCCTGCAAGATTCCAAGAAAGGCAGAAACACTCATCTCTTTTTTCCAGAATATTTCAGCTGAGACTTACTTCAGGAACAGGTTCTGGTAATGAAGTGGAGAGAATCAATTTTCACTTGTGGTTTGGGAACCTAACTTTCAACAGAGAGGTGGTGTCCAGAGAGGAAGCAGGTGCCCAGCCATGTCCCTACTATTAGTTCTTCTCAGTGCCCAAATCTACATGGCTCATTGCTCAGATCCCAGTAATTTGGGAACTGCTTTTCTACCACTATATCAGAAAAACACCAAGCACTTAAATCCAGGTTTTATACCTCAGAAAAAAAGTAAACATCTACATCTCTCCTTGGGTTGCATCTATGCCAGCTTCACCTGGATCAAGAATTAACACAAGCCTGAAATAAACCCAATTCCATCTGTAAAGTTAGTTCTTACAAATAGGTTTTTTACCTATTTCTCCAGAGTTCGATGGATTTGGTTTTATGAAAGTCAAGGCAGTATTTTCAAGTGAAAGGACATATAAAAAATGAAACAGAAGAAACAGTATTAAGCTATTAGTAATAACCTTCAAAAATAAAAATTAGTATTTTCTGTAAATCTTGAGTACAATCAGTCAAGCGAAGCAACAGATGCAGTGCACTCGTTTTGCCACGCCACAGAGCCTGGACTCAATAGGCCTAGCAAGGTAACAGAGATGAAACAAAAAGAAATAGAAGAGCTGCCACGTGTTAAAGAGAGAGTAACTTTAAAAATATACTTCCTTAGAAGAAAGAGCTTTAATATGCTACAGAAACTGACAGCTTCTCTGCTCTCACACACACAAAAAAAAAAGAAAAAAGGAAGAAGAGACAAAAAAGGGAAAACTTCAGGAAAACCATGTTTATGAAAAACAGATACATAAAACAGACTTTTGCCTACTTTGCTTACTCTTGCAGAAAGAATAGTAAGTACATCTGTTTATTTGTGGTAAGGGCACAAACCAAATTCCAACACAGCAAAACTTCCCAGAAAAAATCAAGGCAAAACCAGCAAAAATTGCTCATGTCCAAGCCCCAGTCCCTACCTACACTGGGATGACGTAGTGTACAACCATGACCGAATTCCCATCCTGCCTTGCTACATCCCATTAAAAATTGCAGCACGCCTTGCATGTCCCAATTGGGTTAGCGCCCTGAGCTACCCGAAGCTTCACTGTGGTTATGAGACAACTGTGGGTTCAGTCTACACTACTGCTGCAGTGTCACAACTCTCCCTACATGACCCACTTACGCAGAATGCAATGGATACACGTGCTTTCGATCACACACACATGAAAGGTTAAATGAATTATACCCCGGTATTACCTAATTCTTGTCTTGGAAATAACCCCCCTTATTCTTAGGTGAATAAATGGAAGAATAAAAACGATGTTACAAATGCGACAATGTAATCATTTAGCTGTTTATTTCTTGATGCACCTCCCGCAGTTTTGGCGGAAGAATCAATACTGCTTTCATTGCGATTCTGTAATAAAAATCTCAAGTCTCTTCCTCTTTGTTGTTCAGTGGTGTTGGTATTTGCACAAGATGGTTAACGTTTTCTCCAGATTTCATAGGGATGTTGTGTGTCAGATGACACCTTAGCTAATTCTTAACGAAACCCAGATTAGGAAAATAACCAGTCTCGGGCGTCCCTTTGAAACTACTTTCCACTCAGCTGGTGGCCTCTGCAGGAGAGGGGATAAACAGGAGAAGAGACCAGCACCGAACGGGAACCCAAGGGGGGCCCGCTCCTTCACAAGCGGCTCCCCACGGAGGCTGAGGACGAACCTCCGAGCGATGCCCAGCCGACCTCCCGTGCGGCCGGGACGAGATCACGGGGACGGCGTGCCGGGCGCCGCGGCGGGCAGGAGGGGGCACGGCTGTCAGGCCTGGCACGGCCGTACAGGAAGCCGCCGCGGGCCGGAAAACGCCAAGCTCCCCCGCGACTCGCTGGCTGGCAGGCGCCGAGGCGGGGAGGAGGGAGAGGCGGGGGAGAGAAGGGAGAAGCGGGGGTGGGGAGGCTACGGGCTCTCCCTCTCCGGAGCCCGCGGCCCGGCGCCGCGCCGAGCGGGGCCAGGGGCTCCCCCCTCCGGCCTGCGCCGAGACACGGGCTATGGCGAGCGATTAATTCAAGATGGCGCCCGGCGCCCTCCGCGGGCG
>JAOEHX010050901.1:0-10839 GCA_025448015.1 Bolborhynchus lineola | reverse complement strand
GGGGCCCGGCCGGGCCCTGGCGCGGGGATTTGGGCCGGCGGGCTCCGCGCTTCGCCGGCCGGTGTGTTTAACGCGCGTCTGCGCTCCGGGGGGCAACGGGTGGATTTTTAGGGTGCGGAAACGCCGCACTGGGGCGGACTCGGGGTTTGCGTGGCCTCAGATGAGCCTTGCGTGGGGCGCGGCTACCGGTAGGAATTAGTGGGAACAACGAGAAGAGCGAGGGAGCGGTCAGGCTCGGTACCGGGGGGCAGCGGCGGGCGCAGCCGCAGCCCCAGGTTTCCATGCAGGAGGCAGCCCCTCCACGCGTCACCGAACGGCGCTCCCCACGCCATCTGGCACTCGTGTGTCCCCCGGGAACAGCAGTAGCGGGGCGGGAGGGGATCGCCTGCTGTGGACAGTAGAAAACTGGAAATAATCTGATGTCAAAACCAAAGTCCCGGGTTACGGTTTGCTCCCGTCCTTGTCGTGAAAGTTAATTTTTTTAAACTTATTTTAAGAAAAGAATGACTATTCATCCATGAAAAGTGCATCCTGAAGTTTCTGAGGCATCAGAAACTCTGTGCCATGAGTAACCTCATGGAAATGAGGAGGTGCACTAGTTTTGTTGGAATTCTTGAGTAGTTGTGGGGTCAGGGCTTGAGGAGGCTGCTTTGCCTCCTGTTATTGCTGTTTAAGCAAACTGGAAGGAAATTAATTGGCTGTTGCACTTATCAAATGATGCAAATGTGACTTATCTGGACCAGAACAGCATACGTGCAATGTTTATGTTGCGAATGAGCCTCTGGCTTCAGCCTTGACTCAGCTTTAATTTTAGGCACTAGACTTTTCTGTTTTAACACACGGGCTTAAAATGTAATTTGGGCAGTGCTTGTTGTTTATTTCAGTATAGCATGTGGTAAACATACACCTTGCCCTCACTATGCAGATTTTAACCATGATATGAGAACAGAAGAAGAGCCATGCTATTTGAAAAAATAATTCCTTTTATTTAATTCTGTTAAGTTTCCACTTAAACTTTCGTAGGCTCAACCTAGATGTGTATTGCAGAAGGCTGTCCTAAAACATTTACCTTAAAAAGAATGGCTGAGCTTGACCGTATGTGTGATATTAATGTAAAATAGGCTTAAGTAAATGTTCTTCTCAGGAAGCCAAAGGAACAAGAGCAGAGAAAGATGATGGTAGATTTGTAGTTATAGCACAGAGAAGTAAAAGAATGGTTAGACTGTTCATTGGTTTTATTAATACATTGATGAGATCCTTGGTTGGAACCTGTATTATACAATGCTTTCGTAGAGGCTGGGTCATTAAAATCATTAAGGGGCTGGAGCATCCGATGTACAGGGAGAGGCTGGGAGAGCTGGGACTGCTTAGTCCAGCTGAGAAGAGAATGCTCAGGGGGTTTATCCATGTGTATAGATATGAGATGAGGGAAATGAAGATGGCAGGGACAGGCTCTTTTTGGTATTGAGTGAAAGGACAAGAGGTGATGGCACAAACATGGGCAATTCAGTTTAAATGTAAGAAGGAAAAGAAGACTGCATTTGTTCAAACAATGGAACAAGTTTCGCAGAGAGATTCTCAAGTCTCTGTCTTTGGAAATACTCAGAACCCAAACTGGACAGAGCCTTGAGCAACCTGCTGTAGATGAGCCTGCTCTTAGCAGGAATGTTGGTCTGCAGAGATACCTTCCAACTTAAGTGATTCTTTGATTTTTTTAAGCCAGTTTTTCCAACAAATCTAAAGTGCCTAGGAGATTATATTGAGCAGCAGGATATCCTATAAAGTCTTATGTTCAAAGGGCATCTTAACCAGTATGTCATTTGTATAGAGAGTGGAAGTCCAGAATACTGGGCATGTTACCCTGAGAGACTCAGCAATTGTCACTGCGGAGGAAGGCTTCAAAAAAGCTGTGATGCCATTGAAAGGCAAATGGCTAGATTGTTTGTGAAGATGTGAATCTCAGTTTCTTGACTGGTTGGCTGCTCACTCAGTGCATATAACCATGTCACCTTTATCCTCTTGTTCTTTACTACTCAGGAGCCAGATACCAGCAGCTTGTGAATCATTAGAGAGACATTTTTGTCTTGATGTAGCCATCACCTAAATTTTGTTTCTGGCCTCTGCCATTTCCAGTAAGTCACAAACAGCCTGGTATGATCAGGAACAGGTAACTCCCATTGGTGGAGCTGCCAGAAGGGAACCTGTGTTTACAACTGATACTCAGCCTTTTCTGCTGGCTTGAAAACTGCAGATACAATAGTTACGCTTGTACCACTTTGTAGCAGTATAGCATAACTTATAACTTATTTGCACAAGTGGTTTTGTAGTCCATACTTTCTGCAGTGGAGTAGGCACATAGTAAAAAATACCCTGTAAGCAGTAGTGACCAAGTTGGGTCAGAGACAGAATATACTTGTGTGTACAAGTTTATAGCTCAGTTGTTCACAGTCCTGGGAACAGAGCACCTATTTTCTGATTCTAATTTTACCTGTGATCCAGTGTTTCTTGTATTATTCCCTAGAGCTTGTTTTAGTGTCACCCAGCAATAGGTACTGTGCCCTAACAAAAGCAAATGAAGTTGGTGGCTTTCGCTGAATATCCTCTTAAAATTATACTCCTACTTAGCATGAAGTTAGTTCTGAAGATATGTGCTGGTAATTTTTGGACACTTAACTATCACTGGCTATTACAATGTTATGATCAGGTTCCATGTAGGTAATCTTAAAAACAGTTTGTCCTTCCAAGTCATGAAAAATAGGTATGGCTGTAAGTTTGCTGATAATGTTTGCATCCATCTCACTAATAATTTACATGTGAATAAATTGTAAAAAATAAGTAAAGAAAGAAATATATTCCTTCCTATTTTTGTCTTATTTATATTGCTTTCCAGGTATCGGCAACATGCTTAGCAAACAACAGTGTGCCAGGTAACCCTGCCAAATTTCTCAGGCTTCTGGTCCTCTATTGCTAACAGCCCCAGATTACAAGATGCTGAGTTGAGAGTTGTCAACTTTGTGTTGACTGGTTTGAAGGCATTTAGGTAAAGATGTGTTTCCTTCTTCATCTACAAGAAAATTGAGTTACCATACAGTTCATTATTGTGTTGCCTTTAACAGTAGCAATTTTTCAACATTGACAAACCCATTGACTAGTGATGAGTGGTCATTTTGAGCTGAATCAAGGTTACTTCACTGTACAGTAAAAATACTGAGCCTGCTGAAGAGATCTGTTCATGTTTTTCCTATGCAGCTACAGTGACAGAGGGGAACTAGAGGGTGGGTAGGCAAGGAAGTGGCAGGGTTGTTCTTATTTCTTGTAAAATAGTCTTCTGTTAATGTATTTTCGTGGAAATTCTATGAATAATTTTTCTGTCTTCTAGCTTCTATTTGAAAGTTGTCTATCAAAAGAAAGTACTGTCATGTTGCCCAAGGAATTAAAGTCTTACTTTTTCTATTTTAGTTGTCCTAATATTGCCCATACACCAATACTTACCTGCAATCAGTTGATTAAAAATGAATAGCTAAATGGTTGTAACAGTGGTAAAAAGGTTTATTTCAAAACTGTAGTAGCTGCTGACTAAGCTGAAGAAGAGTTGGGACAAAACATCTTGTCATTTTAGCTGGCTGTGGTCCACCCTTGGAACACAAGAAACAGGAGTTTGGCATAAACACAAAAACTTGCATATGTGATTCTGAGGGAGTGCTTTTAATACTGCTGGGTGCTAAACCATTTGTGATACACAGGAAAAATGAATTGCCTTTACTAGAAACTTCTCAGCTATGCATTGAAGCAACCCATGATACCTATCAAAGACTACATGCATTTACCAAAAAAAAAAAAATGAATTTCTGAAGAACCCAAACACTCAAGTATTTACTGTTCTTGTTTTCATACTGCTTGTATCATCACCAAAACTGCCCTGACAAGGATTGTAGCAGACAAAGAGCTTTGTAGGATGTTAGCAGCAACAGGTTTTAGCCAATGTATATTTACGTCAGGTGAAAAACAGGAGATGGAATAAGTGTTTCTTGTTTTCATGTGACAAAACCAGCAAAATGTGTTTGTAGTTGATGAAGACTGAATAAAGCTGGTTTCAGTCTACAAGCAAGTCTGCAAGATTGTGTCCCAAGGTGAAGGAAGTATGAGGGAGAAATAGTCAATTTATTGATACAATTTAGTCTGCAGATCCAGAGTCGTAACCCTGGAGTCTTAAAAAGAAATGTAACAAAGGAAAGGCTGTTAAACCAAAGTCTGTTATGCCTCATGAGCTGTTTCTGAACAGTAATCAGTAGAAAATGCCTAGTGAGAATTACAGGTAGGGGGGAAATGTAGAGTTATATATGCCTGAAAATGCAGTCCTGTCAGGAGAGAAGGTGGCTGGTCCGTTTACAGTAATACATGTAAATCTCAAAAGGCTTAAGCCATTTCAGAAAGGGTGATATCAGGAACAGTTCCTGTTTGTCTGAGCAGGATGAGTCAGGTACTAATAAGCCAGCCTGTCATGTTAAAGTCAGTCCTCATCAAAATAGGAAAGGGAAACACGGTCTTTCTTTGCTAAAAAATAAAAAGGCAGGAATATAACTAATACCAGTAGTATGTGTGGCTTAAGGAAAAGAGATCGTGGCAAACACACTGAGCTTCATAACTCGACTAGGTGAGAATCTTCAGTACAAAACTGTTAGTGGAGTAGACTTTGGTAAGGTGTTTCATACTACACACAGCAAGTCTCACTTGGTTTCAGTACAATATGCTAAATAGCTTAAAGTATGCTAAAAAGCTTAAAAAGCTGATGGACTGACAGGTCCAAAGAGATAAGTAACATTATGAAAATGAACAGTTGTATTGTTCACAGAGGTGGAGCCTTAGTTACAGCTAAACATTTCCATCGTAGTTTGGAAGTCATCGTAATATTGCCACTGATTTTATTTGTGACTGTCAGAAAGACACTGGAGTGAGTACATGTGGACGATGAGAAGACGGTAATGCAGAACAGTCACACAGACTGGATTACTTTGTAAATGGAACCATTTGATACTTTGTAAATGGAACCACCTGAGTCATATCTTTGTGTGTCCAAATGCAAAATTGTGCATCTAGGATTAATGAATGCAGATTGTGTACCTAGAAGGTATTCATGACTCCTCGAAAGCAGAGACTTTAGAAAAGATTAAAGGAACACAATCACAAGACACCTTGAAAAGATTCTAGTATATGTAGGACAAAAAGGGTTAGTGCTGTTTGGAGATGGTAACAGTAGAGTAGGTAGTAGAAATAAGGTGGGTTTATATCTGCTGAGCCCTCTTTTTCTAAAATAGACCCCAGACTGGAGAGGCCACAAAGAACCATGACAGTATTCAGAGGTTTTCAAAGTCTAGCTGTTTAATAGTGATAGGAACAAAAAATAGAGATACATAAATCTTACATGTTATGTTTTCCTGGTCACTTTAGTCTTGAGAAAGATGAAAGTGATAGCTGGAAGTTTAAAGAAGATGGATTCAATTTAAAATATAGACTTGACTTTCTAAATTGTAAAAGGCCATCAACCACAAGCAAAACAGAAGGGACAGGATGGAATCTCCTCTCCTTGATGCCTTCAGCTCAAGATTGGATGGCTTTCTGGCATTTTTGCCTGTGTCAAAGTGCCTTTGTTCAAAAAGGAGTGAGTGAAATTTACTGGCTTAAACCATAGGTTCGTATTAGGCCATCTGTGGCAATCTTCCCCTGCCCGTTCGGAAGTGGAAATATGGGTACCTAGAAGAATATTATTTCTTGAAGTCATATTTTTGGTATTCCAATGCTTTCTATTTAAGAGCAGTTTCATATCATTCCTTTTACTGTGTCAGTGCATGCCTGGACCTAGTTGCAGTGTAGTAGACAGTAAAATCTTGTCCCTTTCTGTAGCCTCCATCGAGCTGATCAGAATTTCTTAAGAATTGTCCAGACATTAATTTGCATTTTTAAGTTATAAACTGATGTAATTACCTAATACAAACCTGTGGAGACGCTTAATTCTGCAGAGTCCTCCAGTGCCCATGCTCAGGTGCTTGCACTCAGCCAACAGAGCCTGTTTCTCCCTTCTCTCCAGTCTCTGGTATTACAGGATCGATACTTCTAAATATTGCCTAGCCTTTTACAGGCACACTGAGACCTTATTCATGTTTTTCTCTGCTGACTGCTTCAAGAAGGGGTCTTTTTATCACCACCACTAGAGACTGTTGCCACCAACTTGCTGTCACCAGCTCTTCGTTATCTCTTGGCAAACACTTGGTCCTTCTCCAAAAATGTTCCAGGCTAGATGGTCTCAAGGACTTCCATGGACGACTTGGAAACACTGAAGAATGGGTTGTGGCTGGACCACTGGGACAGGCACATTTCAGCCCATACCAACACATGCATCAGAAACACACCAACTTTCTCCAACCAATGGAGCTTGGGGACTAAAGCATCATGCACTTGGGGATACGGAGCCACCCCATGGTATAGCTTGATAATCACGTCCAAGACCAGAAACGCTCTCCTGTTTCATTCAGCAGCATGGTTGAGTTACCAGTCTTCAAATCTAGGACAGATTTTGACAACCAAAGTTGTGATGCTCACTGATCTGCCCATGCACACAGGCAGCCAAAATGCTTGGCTCAAGAGCAAACAAAGATGAGTAAAGCTGTAAGAAATACTTTCTTTTTGATGAGAAAACTAGTTGCAATGATGAAGTAATGAAATAAATTCTGACCTGTATTAGTACACAGAATTCTTTTTCAGAAATTGCCATTAAAATGCTTATTAAATAAAAGTCTTTCAAGGAACATTTTCATAGCATTATAAACCATAATTTTTCAAAGTCCCAATGTAGATGTTGCTGAGATCTGTGTAATGCTGAAAAATAAAGTATCAGAGGAAAATCTATGAAAGAAGCATGACAATGTGTTCATTTGGAAGAAGTTCATCATGACAAGGTTGGGATATTGAATAGCAAGGGAATGGGAAATACACAGGCTGAACTGTGAAATGTGATCTGAGGGTATCTTGTCAGTGTTGCTTGGGGACTGAACAATGAATTCAGATTTAGACCTTCCAATGCTTCCCACTTACAAAGAAAGAGTAATTTAAAAATACGTTCAGATATGTCATGCTGACAATTGACGTGGTTCTTACGCAGATATCATTTGTCTTTGAGAGCTGTGTCCAATGTAATGAACCCCCTGGGTGTTTGGACCCAGAAGAGTAATGGAAACGTGTTGTATTTGTTCTGCCTGTGCTATGCTATGCAAGATAGTTGTAGATGAAGGTGAGAAGAGGGTCTAGATATTTACAGTCTTTCTTATGGTGGTGTTATAAGAAGTCAAGAGGTTTGTACTGAGCCAGTAGGTTTAAATGGGTGAAAATGCTGTAAGGCCAATATGAAATCTACAGCTGTGATCTCTCTCTGATAACCTCTGTTTAAAAATACTAGCAATGTGCAGTGTAGTGTCACTCATTTTGAAGCTGTCTGACATTTCGTATTATACAGGTTTTTAGTTGCTCACAAAACTTTGCCAACTTTCCCAAGTCTGAAATTTTCCATAATGAGTGTTGGCCTCAAACTGATGTTGTTTGGGAAGATTCCAGAATTTTGTCAGCTGCCTGAGATCAAAATATAGATTATTTGCCCTTGTTAAAATAAAACCCCAAACTTTGTTTTGTTTTGTTTTCATTGAAAAGTTAAAAATGAAAAAAGATACTTAATCAGCACCGTGGTCCTCGTGTTGACCAGGGGTTCCTGGCATGTTACGGAGAATGGAGAACTGACAAGTTATATGGCTGCATTAAAATCTTTCAGATACTTTGGCTTACAAATACTAGACTTCTTCATTCTTAGTTGTTAAAAGTAGGGTTTTATAGGCCATTTTTTTTCCTAGTGCTTCCTTATTAACTGCAAGCTTAAAGGAATTTTTAATGGGGTGTGGAGGTTAATTATTCCATGAATTTAAATAACATCATATTAGGTTAAACTCGTCGTTTGGGGTTTTTTTGGGGGGGAAGTAAATGAAAAAATGTAAGATTTCACCCTATAACTCTGTAAGTTCTCATTTCATTTGCCTTTTTTGTCCATGAATCAAACATACTGCCTCCAGAGTTGTTGGTGACTACATATAGTAAAGGTAAAAGGGCTAGTAACTGTACAGCTTGATACAGTGCTGGAAGTCAGCACTGACAGATCTTGCAAAAGAAAGGCTAGAGAAGATTCAAATCATTGAAAGGTATTTCTGTTTTCTTCTCTTGGTTAACAAAGTTGTAGGTGGCCCTGAGGGCCATCTGTTTCAGTGACTATATAAGCATTGTATTTGAAATAGGACTGTGCCAGCCCCTCCCTACTTCTCTGATACGTAACAAGACAGCAGGGCATTACAAAACCAACCATTACACTGAAGGACAAACTCTGCAGTAAGACTTTAATAGTAACAAAATTTGCTGCTAGAGTAGCAGTAAAGACAACACTGATTTTTGTATTTTTAATTGTATTTTACAGAATTCTAGAATGGTTTGGATTGGAAGGGACCTTAAAGTTCCAACCCTACTGCCATGGGCAGGGACACCTTCCACTAGACCAGGTTGCTTCAAGCCCCATCCAGCCTGGCCTTGCACACTGCCAGAGATGGGGCAGCCACAGCTTCTCTGGACAGCTTGTGCCAGGGCCTTACCATCCTCACAGGGAAGAATTGTTTCTTAATATCTAATCTAAATCTAGCCTCTTTCATTTTAAAGCCATTCCCCCTTGTCCTGTCACTGTGTGTCCTTGTAAAAAGTTCCTCTCCAGATTTCTTGTAGGCACCCTTCAGATACTGGAAGGCTGCTGTAAGGCCTCCCTGTAGTCTTCTCTTCTCCAGGCTGAACAAGCCCAATTCTCTCAGCCTGTCTCCACAGAAGAGGTGCTCCAGCCCTCGGAGCATCTTCAAGGCCCTCCTCTGGCCTCGCTCCGACAGCTCCATGTCTCTCGTGTTGGTAGTTCCAGAGCTGGATGCAATACTGCAGGTGGAGTCTCATAAGAGCAAAGTAGAGGGGCAGGATCACCTCCTTCGCCCTGCTGGTCACACTCCTTTTGATGCAGCCCGGGATACAGTTGGCTTTCTCAGCTGCAAGTGCACAGTGCAGGCTCATACTGCGCTTCTCATTGACCCTGAAGTCCTTGTCCTCAAGGCTGCTCTCTATCCGTTCTCCACCCAGCCTGTATTTGTGCTTGGGATTGCACTTGGTGTTGTTGAACTTCATTAAGTTTGCACTGGCCCACTTTTCAAGCCTGTCATGGCCCCTCTGCATGCCATCCCTTCCCTTCAGCATGCAGACCACACCACACAGCTTGGTGTCATCAGCAAACTTGCTGAGGACACACTCAGTCCCACTGTCCATGTCACTGACAAAGATCTTAAACAGTGCTGGTCCCAATACCAACCCTTAGTTGTTGGTTCTAAGCTGTGTTACTTCCTTTCTTTCCAGAAAAACTATTTCACAGGTGCATTAACTGCACTCTGGGTGAGCCTCAAGCCTACTTTGAGACCCTCAGGTGAAAGATCCTGCGTAAAACTGAAGATTTAGTTCTTCTGGCACAGAATTGAGCAATCTCTTCTCTTTACGCGAAAATGCTATCATACAGGGTTGGCTCAACACGACTCAAGAATGCAGCAAAAGTAAGAAGTGGAGAAGAGATTAAACTTCTAAAAGGAAAGGGTTCTCTGAAGAAGCTCTTCATCTCTCCCTGTCCTCGCCTGAATTGAGGTATGGAGTCTGTGCTCTACTTAAATTGTTATGTGATCTGCTTATACATGGAGGCACTTTTCAACAGCCGGTAAGCTGCCAGATGCAGTGGCAAGTACCAAGAGTCCACTCTTCCATGATGTTATGTGTCAAAACAGACTCCTTCCCGTTAAGCTCAAAATCCTTTCAGAGAGAAAGTTTTAACTGCAAAAATAAATTCCAGTGTGAACATACAGATTGGTGGAGTAAGGAACAGCATGACGCAGCAAATAATATAAAGGAAGAATTGGACCTTCAGGAAAATGGGAGTCAAGAACACAGTTTTCGAAACACTTAAAGCACCTTTACGTGCATAGTGGTCCCGCTGGTGTTAACAGGACAATCTGTGCACCTGAAGTGTACAGGTACATGGTTGCAGGGCTATGTGGGTGTTTGCTGGCTCAGCATCTTTAACTTGTGTATTGTCAGACAACTAGGCAAGAGGCAAGAAGCCAAAACCATACGGAGAACACATGAATGCTTGATGTTGCTGTGGAAGGACTATTTACATTCTCATACCTATTTTTGGGGAGAAGTATGGCTCTGTTTTAGATTTATAAAGGATTAAGTTGTATACAATTACTGGCAAAGGAATAAATGGGAAACAATTTAAAGAAAGAAAAATAGTTGTTGCTAAACTTTGTCATCAACAGCATTTTGGCTGTGGCCAGGAAAAAGTACAAAAAAATGCCCAGTGCTAGTCAGTGAGGTAAAAAAAAAAAGAGCTGCTTTAAAGGAAACCTGTAAAAGCTGTGACTTAATTCTGTATGTGTAGTATTTAGGACTACATTGCAAATGAAGTATTTTGGGATACATAATAGATAACATAGTCAAATAAATGATTAAACAAAAACAGAAAGAAAAACGAATCAGAGAACCTTAAGGCACACTCACAGGAGAAATTCCTTTTCAGGTTTTCGTCATAAACTATATAAATGGAAACAATCAAACATAGAATTGTGTAATGTTTGGGCAGGGACAGGAGCTTTCTAAATAATCTAATAAATCCTGTCTAGTATAGAATCATAGAATAGTCAGGGTTGGAAAGGACCTTAAGATCATCCAGTTCCA
>JAOEHX010050900.1:0-15633 GCA_025448015.1 Bolborhynchus lineola | reverse complement strand
CTGCCGCCAGGTGGCAGCGCGGGGCCGCCGCGGCCGTTCCGCGGCTCCTCCGGCTCCCGCCGCCTCCCCTCGCAGCCGCCGGCGCTGGGCTCTGCCTTCGGTGCTCCCGTCTGCGCCGCGGGGATTTGTTCCCTCTTCCCCTTTGCAAGGCGCGGCTGCGAGCCGCGAGGCTATTTATTGTTATTAACTGGCTTAATTATCGTGGCGTTTGTGGGTCTGGGTTTCTGAAAGAGGCTTCAGTGAGGCTTTGATTTGAATTTGAGCTAAAGTTAAAAGTGCTGCCATTCCGACTGAGGATCATGGATTTGGATGGCAGGAATAAAACAGGATTAACTTCACTTTAATTATAGGAAGGAGGGTAGTAAATAGGCATGCAAACGGGAGAAAAATCACGGTAGCTACAGCTAGAACAGCCTCAATAGATCAGGGATGGGTCCTGGCCGTTGGGGCATACACTGTGTGAGTAATCCCTGTGCAGACTCTGAAACACACTGGAGGAAGAAGCATGTTTGGGGATCCACGGGCCAGACTGAGAGGCATGGGGACTCCTGGCCTCAGTGCTAGCGGAGTTCCTGATGGAGAGTGGCTGTCTTGCACAAAGGGCAGAGGGTCTGATCCTCTGAGCAGTGAAGATGCTGCATTTCCAGATTAAGAAATGTTTCAGAAGCATGGAAACAATGGAAGTGCAAACATAGAGCACCAAATGTTCTTCAAAGAGAGATTAAAAGGTATAAGCAAAAGGCAAGGACAAGAAGTCACAGTGAGATGCGGTTGACAGAAGCAAACCCTTGGTGAAGAAGCACTGTGATCCCAGGCAGAATAGCTGGAGATATCTAAGGCAGGATAGCTGACTGAGCAGGTATGTGCAGGGCCAGAACTCTGCCTTGCAACTTTGACATCAGAAAGGCCCTGTTTAGAGACACCCTTGCTTAGGGGACTTGCGTTTCTAAATGGTATTTCTATAGTGAAGATACCTGATCTTTGGGAAAGATTTCCTACAGTGAGAGGGCAGTTGATCTACCCAAGGAAAGGAGCAAAACCTCAGTAAGAGATGTGCTGAAGTACCCTCCCTGGCAGGCAGACGTGAGAGCTGCTTTCAGGGAGCAAAGGAGGGACAGCCTAGGGTCTGGGGAGTGAACCCAAACATCAGTTCGCCGTTTGGACGCCAGGTGGATGTACAGCCTCACCACAGTCAGTTCGGAGACGACTGGCCTAGACTAAAGTCTGTCAGTGTGAGCTGAGAGAGGCAGGACCGTTTTCTACCCCAGGGCAGCTCTTCTTTCAGGAAATTAAAAACCAGGCAGCAACGAGACAGACAGACATCCACTGCAGAGGAGGAACAGTGCAGAGCACTATAATCTTCGTGGGACTGCAGACAAGGGAGTGGGCTGCCCACCATCCAGAACCCATGGGCTCAAAGGCCACACGGGTGCCAGCTGGATTGGGATCAGCTGCAATGTTATACCAACACCTCCAGTGAGCTGGAAGTGGTCCAGCTCTGGAGGGGAGGAGTTATTACATCCTTCAACACTCATATGGGGTATTTAAAGAGTACTGTTTGAGGAAATGAGATGTTGGATGTGCTCATCCTAATGCACTGAGCACAGCACTGAAATAAACCCGCTGCCAGGTCCTGTCTGATCACAGGAGTCCCACTGAGTGTGCTGAGCCTGTGTCAGGTAGTGGACATAAGCAGGACCCTAACTGGTCCAGCATCAGCTGTCTTTCATGGATGAAAATCTTATCATCAGAGAAAGGGAAGCCTGAGCAAGAGGCAAGCTGGGCTTGTGTTACAAGCTATGGCAGCTGCTCAGGGGTATAAGGCCAACCACAGACTGCATGCAGTAGAGGAGACTGAGGCTAGCTCATCTGGGCATCTGGCAATCTCTGCTGAGCTCCATTCTCCTTGTGAGACACACTCAGGCTCATTCAGGAAATGCCTCTACCGGTGGAAATGTCCAGATGCTGTGCACATGCAGCAGAGTACTGCAAAGCCAGAAGGCAGCTGCCACATGGTAGGGTTAGTCAGAGGCCTCAGGTTGGCATCTGAAAGCATCAAGATTGTTTGAGCCAGGCACATACCATAAAACACTGCAATTCTGTAGGGTAACATTAGGAAAAGGATGATACTGGGAAGGGAAATCTAGCAGCATCACTGTTCTGAAGCCGACAGACTGTAGCATTTGTAAGTACAGATGATATGAATACAGAAAGGGGAAAATGTCTGGGCTGAGAATGGCCCATTCCCTGTGCTTCTTTGATGGAAACATGTTTTGCCAGTTTGCTTTTGGCTGTTAGTGAAATGTGCCTTCTGACAACAAGCGGCATGGTGAATAAGCCATTGTGTACTGCACTTGACGTTAGACTGGAATGAGAGAAAATGACACTGCCTGTTTTCTCTACTGAGGCTTCACAAATCTTTTGCACAATAAAAGACACAATCTATCAACCTGCCTAAAAGCCCTTCTCAAAGGTGGTGGTAGTCAAATCAGGCATCAGACACAACAGGGTACTAGAGGCAGTAAAATGCTTAGTACTTTTGGGCTAGGACAATCATCAGCTGCAAATGCAGCAGGAGATGAGTCAGTCCTATCTGATGAGAACACAAGATGAGGGCTTTTTTAAGAAAGTGCTAAGCAATGTTGGAGCTGGAGTCATGGGAAGGATCACCTCATTGAACTGCACATCCAGACACTGAGCTCCCATTGTAGCCACTGAAGATGCAACCAATACTGACAATAAACTGTAAGTTGTTGTCTGCACCATCTTAAAGCACTTCTGAACAAGCTCAGTGTGGTTTAAATTTTTTTCTTTCAATTGACTGTGCAAGGGACAGGTAAGTTCATCTGTATACACCTGCACTGCAGTTGTCTGAATGTCAGAGGGAAGGGTCTTCTCCCGTGTGGTGTATCCACACTTCTCACATGGAGAAAAGATAGGCAAAAAGAAGATCCGGCGGCGTGGCATGACTTCCAAAGGAAGGCAGAGCTGGGACAGTGCAGTGTGTGCACAATGAATAGAACTGCACAAAAGGAGCTGCTTGAGTGAACAAATGGAGCTGCTTGACTGCATTGTGAGATATGAACCTGATCCTGAACAGTCATCATGCTATTAGTCATACTGTTTACTTCATTTCCAAGGAAGAATGATGCTGTTTGAAGGACAGGCAGGAAAGGACTGAGAATAAGACATTCCAGTGCCCCTGGCAAGGTCTGGCTGTCATGACTGTACTCAGTAGATCGCAGAATTCCTCAGCAGAGCTCAAAACTGGTTCAGCTTTGAATGGGAATTTGAGCACAGAGTACCTGCAAAGCAATGGGAAGCTGGGAGTCAGAAGAGGCAGGACATTATTAATCAGTGCAAAAGAAGCAGGAAGCTTTGCCTGACTATAGGAACACTGCAGTGCAGCCCTCAGAGATCAGACAGCAACTGAGCACTAATATCTATGGGTCTGAGAATCTCAGATATTTCCTGGAAGAGAAAGTCCATGTGCTCCAGCTGAATAATGCCAGGCAATGCACTAAAGCACTTAGGAAATGGACAAGATCCAAGTATCAAACGAACCCAAAACAATGGCCAGAGCCTGTCCTGCAATATTATTGGTTGTGTTCTCCGTCTGAGAGTAATGGTGAAAGGCAAACCAAGAAAGCAGTAAATAGTGGGACTAGATGGCCAGTGTAACTTGGGTTTATGGGAAAAATCTATCATGAGGAGTAAAGAGTACATCCACTTACTAATGTCTGTTGAGGCTTAGAAAGGTGACACATAGCAAGGGTCAACAGGACACTTCTCAGTAGCCCACCGATCTGCATCAAGACATATTACAGCCTTGAGCTACAAGTTAAGGCAATAGCAGCTCATGTTTGAAGTGCCAGTTTGAAACTTTATGTGATAGCCAGCTAGCAAGAACCATGTCCAACTTCTCTGGGACATCTGAGGTTCCTTGTCAAAGCACAGAGAATTAAGCTGTGCTGCCAAAAAGGATTTACGCTCATGCAAACACAATGTAGCTCTATACATCCCTTCCCTGTAGCACATTCATATGGCTTGGCTGAAACACAAGAGTTTCTTCTATAAAGATGTGGGGGTTTGGTCAGAACTCACAAACTTAACTTAGCTGAAAAATGTTGAAAGTGTTGATCCTGAGGTTCAGTTTTCTCTATGTCTCATTGACGACAATCACATGTCAGCACCAGTTCAAAGGACAGCCAAGTCCAGTGAAAGATTGACACCTATGGAAAACAAGACGCCTTTCTCCTTTTCTATCCATTTCTACCTGCCTGTTCTCCTACGCTGGCCATTCCATTACACCCCTCTGTCATGCAGGTTTTGGTCTGATGAGCGTTGGCACTAGCACATGCCAAGTGATGGGATCGCATGGCCAAGCACCATGTGATCGCGGTTCGAGTGAGGAAGAAGAGTGCAATTCTCTTTCAGCCAAAGTGAGTTATGTCAGTTCACATTATCTGCTGAGGCCATACATACCTGTAATGCAGACTGCCTGGCCAAAGCCTGAAGTAGCATAGTGTATAAATCTAAGCACAGAAATCATCCTTTGTCTTTTCAGAGCTTCTATACTTTAAGTTCAGCATGTACTCTACTCTGTCAGGTAAAGAATTAAATTAGCAAAGCATGATGTTTGGAATGCTAGTCTCAGTAGTAGCAGAAGGTCCTGTGCTGCAAGGGATCATTCAACTCTATTCTTCTGAGGTGCTCCCAGTTCAGTCTTCAACGTGTAAAGGCCTTTTATAGAGTGGTCCTTCTGTGGATGTGAGACATATTGTGGTCTGCAAAGAGCTGTGGTTCCTTTCAAGACGCTGTGAGACAATCTGTGAATTCCTTTAATTGCATTAGTGTGTAGCTACATGCATAGACCCACTGTAGTTTAAGGCTTGCCAATACTAGTGTGGGACTTGCAGCCCCCAGCCCTTAATGAAGGTCTTCTGGAGGTTGTGAAATGTTAAGCATTCTCAGCAATTCTGGAGAAAAAACTACATTTTATGGGATTACCAAAACCAGGAGTTCTTCACTGCAAAATGCCTGTCCCTTTTCTTTGCTGCAGATTGATTTTGTACTCAAGGGAAGCAGCAAGACTGTCCCACATCACAGTTTCTGAGACAAACACTCCTAAGGTAAAAATCAACAGTGCTGATGTGCACAGTGCTAACTTTAGTCTAGGAAGTCTGTTGGACTAAGTGATGGAAGCAGACAAAGAGCTCTTTCGTAATGCTGTGGGTAAGAATTGTCTGTGGTGGGTGCATTCATCCCAGTGCAGTACTGTATGTGGGAAGCGAGTGCTGGCTAACAATGCCACAGCTGCTTTCCCAACCCACACGCTGGTCATGTGTGCATCCTCTTCAGCACAATAAGGAAGAGAGCTTTCACTCCACAATAAGGAAGAGTGTCTTTCACTCCACTGAAAATGGCTACAAAGCAATAAAGCCTAGCTGAGGCAGTAGTCACTGAGAGGGTGTTAGGAGGTTCAACTGTTTAAAGCAACTGGTTGGGCAGAGGAAGGGTATTTGCAAGTTGTTCTCTATTTGAAAGGGTAACACTCAAAGTGTAACACAAAACTGTGTATGTGCAGAGCTTGTTGAGAGTGACTGAGAGGTTTATTTAAGGCATAATTCAGTGGTTATGGTATTATTCCCATCTTTTTTTTTTCACTCCTTGTCCTTTGCACTTTTATGTATGCATTTTATTAAACTTTCAGGAATTATCTGTGCAATTTCTGTTGGAGGAATTCTTGAAAGCTTCCTACACCAGTGATCAAATAGCCTTCTGCTCCTGCTTAAGCTGGTTATGACAGCATGAGTTGAATCTTTACACAACACAAAGAGCAGCACTTGATCCTACATAAACATACACACAAACATATATAAGCCCATATGTACACAGACCTATTTTCTGCAGCTACATGTGAAAACTCACTAACTGGAGCAGAAAGTGACTTTCCTCTGTGTTTGGCAATGATACCATATGTTTAGGGATATTTAACTGTAAATTATTATTCTAAATAGTGCCAACTTGCAATGTAAATAGTGTATTAATAATGAAAAAGGAACCAGTGTCACTAAAATACTGTATGGTCACATCCACACTTTGTTGTCTCTGATCTGCAGTACTGGGTCTAAGACTACAGGCCTTTCTTATGTAAGATTCACATACAGAGTGTTTTGTGCAGCTTCTGCTGCAATCTGAGGCTCACAGTTTAGGGAGGATTTGATGAGCTTATTGGCTCTGATCACCTGCACAATGGTGCTGCCAAACAAAGAGGCTTTCTTACAAATTTTCTTCATGGTTATTTTCCCTCCTTCTATACTGTGAGCTCTAAAAATAAGAATAAATGGACTTCCCAGTTTCCAAAGTCAAAGACATCATGAATTGATATTGCTCACTGAAATGCAGTGAGATTAAATCAATAACATCTGCAATAAGGCATAATGAAGACAAAATTATATCTCAGCTTTCCCAAACAGCTGCGAATCTATTTTTAATGATCCTCATTTTTGGCAGTCAGCTAAGCAACTTTTAAAATGTCTCTGAAAATGGATTGTTAAGTAGATCAGCAATGCAGAACACTGAAACACCATTAATTGCAGCTTCTTCTGTGTGGTCTGTAGTACTTGGCACGAAAACACCCTCACTGTATTGCTAGACTTGAAAGCATATGTGGCACCCTAGGGTAGTTGGAAAAAGTGACTTTAAATAGGTGACTTAAAGAATAATGCTGTGTGAGTGCTACCACTGATTTTTTTAGGTAGGGTTTTTAGGGAAACTCTATCTGTTTTCACAGACCTGCCCTATCATTCAGTGATACTGCTCTGTATGATGACAGCTTTGTACACAGATAAGCAAGCTCCTGGGCTTGGCCTCTCAGGCTCTCAGCATAGCTTTTCAGTCTGAAAAGTCTGAAAGAGTCAGCTTTCTCCTAGCATTGATGGAGTTCATCACAGCGAGATACAACATGACATTTTAAACTTCAGGGTGATGTGTATTTTTCTTAAAATGCAGAGTATACAGTAACAGCAGAGGTGGTGAAAGAGTGGTGGGCTGAGAGGTGTGTTTGATTATTCTTTGTACTGAGTCACATAGATCATGCTCATCTGGGGTGAACAATGTCTCCTGGCAAAGGCAGAAAACAGAGGAAAAGGACTGGGCATGGGATCTGCTCATGGTGATGCTATGCAGTGTGCATCAATGAGGTTACTATGGGGCTGTGATTATTAATCATCCTGCATGGTGATTGGAACAATGCTGACCTTCCAGTTTGCTGAGCTTTGCCCTTCCTGATACCTAGCAGTCAAATTAAGTTCATGTGCACCAGTTCTGCTTGGAACAAAATTAATCAATGTTACTGTTCACACATTCTGTTGCCCCACAAGCTGCATGCTTCTTCCCTAATGAATGTACAGTCCAGATATAAGCTTCCAAGATGCTGAAAGCCTCCAGGTGACTTCTCAGGACAAATGTGGTTTCTTCAGTTGGCTCCATTCCCTGGGAAAGGCTGGTGGTGAAGGCTGACATGACTCTACACTCATGTCAGCAGGACTGGTATGATAGAGCATGCTCATTTCAAAACAAGCACATAAACGTTCACCAGAACCGTTCAGGAGAACCTCACTTGGCTGTATTTATTGGTGATCTGGTTCTCTGTTTTAAAATATTTGGTAAATATTCAGACACTGCAAATACACACCCAACCTCAAGCTTCTTTCAGATACATTTGGGAGTTGTCCATGTGGCATCTGTATTTACCCTTCCTCTCTGATCAGTTGACCCAGTATCTCTCAAGGAATTTATCACATCCTTTGTACTGTTGGGCTATTAAGCACTTTTGTGTTGATGTCAGTTCCACATTCAGTTGGCTATAGTGGGCTTCTGCTCTTATTTTCCTTGGATGAATGGTGTTTGATTTCAGATGGTTAAAGCCAAAAAGCCTGGTCAGCATGGCATCTACTTGTACTTGCAGTGTGCTGCCTTTTCACCAGAATGAGTCTGATCCTGATTTTCATCAGTTTCTTATTCCTGCTTCACACCAGTGTCATTCTGCTTACATTTTGAGAAGTGCATTTCGTGGTGCAGAGAATGCTCCTGGAATGGCTCCCCAGTGGAAAAACCCTGTGTGTTTGTCTTCCATGTTTATCTTAAAAATCAGAGCAGAATAAAAATACTCTTTGCATGGTGGGAGAGAACATTAACCTCTGCAGCCTGTTACTCTGAATCCTTGATGTCTTTGACTCGTCTATCTCTAGATATCTAAGAACTCTATTTGTATATTTGGAAAGCAGTTGCTATGGTCTAGGTTGATTAAGCTGGTTAAGGAGAGACAACAGAGTGCTGTTATGTGGATTTTACTTTTGCTTATGTAAAATACAAGTTTTCCACTCTTTTTCTAATCAAAAATAGCATAAGCATATATAGCTGTTGTTTCTGAGTGGCAAAACACCATAGCTTTTCATCATCACAGATGAAGTATTTTGAATAGGCATTTAACAACTGATCTGGTTACCCAGCAATTGAGTCCCTCTGTCTGTCCTCAAGCATTCCTTTGGGACAGCAAGATGGGATTATTTGTTTGTTCTGTGGAGCACACAAATGCTCTTCCATACCCTCCTGCTCTCCCAATCCATCCCCATATCAGTCTGAATCCCAGTTTACTTCTATGTTTTATTTTTCTATTTAATAGTATCAGGTTCCTCTGCAAACCTTTCACTGTGTCTCTCCATTTCACAATAAGCAAACATGATGCTGCCATTTGTGATAACATCAGTCTTTTTAAAGGAGTTTAAAAACATGCCCTGAAATTCCTGCACAAACATGCAACCATCTAACTGGAAGGACAGCATGTTACATATCAGGAGAATGATAGCTTCAGTATTTGGAAGGAGAGGAAAACAAAACTATTTAAAGACATCAGGCTGCATATATGATCTCTCACAGAGGAGCATTACAAGGTATAGTCCATGAATCAGAGGAGTATCCCATCGGCACTGGGGAATTTTAATGAACCAAATGAAATTCTCATCATGTCTAAACCAGAAATTAACATGCATCACCTTTTTCTTCCCATGGCTCTTACTGCCAGCTTCAGCTATTTTGAAATATTTGGAGCCGAAGCAGGAGCAAATCTCTAGAGGGAAGAAAGCTATTAACATCACCAATAGTTCACAACACAGCTTTGTTTCCTGAAAGGCACAGGCACGGCAGGAGGCGCTTCGAGCAGCTACACGATGGCTGCACAACTTTGAAATAATGGCCCCTGGGGCCCTGAGCCTACAGACCATTTCTCATGCGACTAAGAGAGCCCTGGGTTGTGTCAGAACCCCTTGCAAGAGGCAAGGCTCTGGGAACTGTCTTCCTCTCAGCACTGAGATCCACTGGGGTTGGTAGGAAGCCTCAGCCACCCCACCAGAATTCGGACCAGGCATTTTATGAGATGGGCTATGCAGTCCAAATGACTTTTTACTCATGGCTAGGCCTGAAGTTATATTATCTGCCAAAGAAATGTGGTCCTTTGTTATTTTCTGACAAGATGGTTTCCAACAGACTCTGCCCTGCTGCACCCATGTTCAGTGCATCTGAAAAGTGACATGAGTTTTAGTGAAATGCAAGCTCACGCAATGATAGATAAACAGGAGCTCTTTTGTTTAGTTCTTGTCCCAAAATTTCCTACCAATCTTATGAAGAAATGTGAGGTGATACAAGAGAACATCAGCCCCAGTATAGTCAACTATTTAGTGCCAGAATATGCTATTCAGAATCTGAGACTGGCAAACTGTCTCCAGTAATGCATATGTTCTGTCTTGACACACTGGAACAGTTGATTTCCATAGTGCAGATAGTTATAAAAGACACTATTTATGGGTGCACTGTATTTGTATGTTATCTGCTCTGAATTTTCTGCCAGACAAGACATTGTAAGCAAGATATCCCATTTGTCAGGTCAAAATTTACAATAATATACTGCTGGTTCCAAGTGGGTAAGTGAAGAGGAGCATGGTGTATGGCATGGCTGTTACATACATAGATTGGTACAGTTCACAAAACTATAGTAGGTGGTTCACAAAAAATGTCTGAATACGTTTTGTGTAAGAATGCATATGGAATTGTAGGATGAGAATGATCTGTGTGGAAAACCGCTTCCTTTGTGTGCTTCTATGTCATACCCTTATGTGGAGAAGTCTCAAAACAATTGATTTAGTTCCTATTCCCTAAAAAATCCTATAATCCCACAAATTACTTTTTCTCACCTATTTTATTTTTTTTTTAAATAAAAGGTCAATTTTAAATTAGGATTTATTTTAGCTTTAAAGTAAACTCAGGCTACACCTGCTCTTCAGCCCAGCTTCCAAATTTTGGTTATTCCGTATAATTATTTCCTTCAATTTTTAAAAATTTCCTTTTTCTGCATGAGAGACCCACATAATCAGTAAGGGAAACTGACGGAATATATGGGCGAGAGAAAATGATGAGAGGCAAAGTGGTGTCAAGTTAACATATGGTGCAAGCAGAATAACAGAAACCCATTGTTCAGCCGTAGCAGGAATATCAGTGTTTGCAATAGGCTACAAATTTCCACTCTGTTCAGGAAAAATGTGATTTTAAGTCTAAATGTTGCTTTTCATTTAGTGTACTCAAAATTTGCCTTACAGGACCATAAGCCACCCTTTGATTTAACCATGTTTACCTATAATCCTAATAAAAAAATCAGGTACTTGGGTTTTGCTTTGATTGCGGAGGCTGTGTTAGCAAACAAGACATTTTTGTTCTTTTACAGCAGTTTAATTTTGGACAACCACTGAGATTTTATGTCAAAATAACGTGCTAGTAGCATGTCATCAAAACACCTGGTATGGCTGGAACTGCCATGTAATCAAAGACTCCATGATTTAAACCAAAATTAAAATAAAATAATTGCTGCTTAATACGGCCAAGAGGAAGGTTAAATGTGATCTACCTAAAAGCTTGTGTGTTATTAAATAAGAATAATAATTAAAAACCAGTCCAGGATATCTGTGTTCCTTTATGTTTCTACTTGTAACCCTGTGGTTAAGTCAAGTAATGATTGATTTTGAGAGAATTATAGCTATTATAAACTGTAATCAGCAGAGGATGAGAATAATTACACAGAGAAAGGGGAAAAAAGCTGAAACATGGCTGAGCAATATTCTGATTGATGGCAAAGTCATTTCCTGGCTGTTAATGACTGATTTTTCAACAGTCAGCATAGGCACTAACCCTGTGGGGAAAGAAGGAAAAGGAATGGTCATGTTATACAGAAAACTACTGTCCTCAACTTATCATTTTCGTTAGGAATGGATGAACAGGCTCGGAAAAAAACCTGCTGACTGTTGTTCAGGACCATCTCTGTGTGACAAGACTGCAGCTCGGGGTGAGCATATTTGGAAAGGCTGTGAGTTTTGCTTTTAGTTTGCCCTGCAAGTGCCTAGTGAGCCTTCATCTCCTTCGAGCTCCTGCATCACCAAACCCCACCAAAGCACCTTTTGTGATGTTACAGAGCACAAGCAAAGCAGAATGGCACATAAGACAGACTCCTTGTTTTGGTGAGACATCCAGATGGTCTATCCGATCGGGAAAGTTTTCTATTAATGAAAGCTCGCTGGTATTCTCAGATGAAGCAAGTATGAGTGTCTCTAGCTGGTCAGATGCTACCCTTTGTGCCCTGTCTGCAAGTTTCCCTCCTTGATAGCTAACATCTGCTCCACTCCCATCCTCAGACCTCTCTTGTGTTGCTCTCAGGAGAAAGGCATGTCCCCTCCAGAAAGGCTAATTACCTGCCCCTTGCCACATTTCCGCGTGCGTGCACATGTGCTAGTGATATGCACACAGGCCACAGCCAGTGAACACTGTGGGGGGTGGGATGCTGAGCAAAAAGCAATCGCTCTGATCTTACATGAGTCTCTGAAGGAATGTCTGATGGGGATGCATGTGCGCTCTCAAGGCCTAAAATAATTCTGATTTCTATTTTATGCTACATGAGGTCATGGAGTGGACAAGCCTGCAGAGCAGTGGGCTCTGGTTGACAGCCGTGTGGCCTCTAAACTGTGAGACTTCCAAAAGAGAGACTCATTTATCTTATCAGCCACAACCATAAAATAGGGTAAGGGATGGAAATAGATTAGAACCTATAAAACTGAGGGAAGCAAGACAGCTGCCAACCAGGAAGGGACAAATATTGCTCTGTGGGGTCCTGCTGACTTTGAAGAAACTTGTGGATCGTTTATTGCTGGCTCCACAAAGTGTCTCCTGTCATGGGAACTGTCCCATCAGGTTTGACTGTCCAGAGAAGCTCCAGAAACATGCTTTCTTATATCCCCCATTTCTCTCTCAGTGCAAGGATGTTGTAGGTACTGGATTTTGAGAGCTGGCTATATACCAAAGTGTGCTGCTTGCTGCAAACCTGTGCCAAATACTTGTATAGGCAGTTTTCCATCTGCCCAAGAAATTATGCCTATATAATGCTCAGTGTTTTCTGGTGGATTTTGCAGTGCCGTGGAAAAATTTGGGTTGTGGATTTTCAATTAATTACAAAAATCCAAGTTGTCCAGAGTTTATAGTCCTGATTTAAACTACACAATACCAGCTTGATACAAGTGGTATCTCACTGATTTTAGTGGAGTTATACCCATCAATGAAAACAGATGGAGTAAATAATGCAGTTAGCAGCTGTATCTCCTGCCAACAGCAGGTCAGATGCATCTCAGCAGCCAAAAGTACCAGAAAAGAAGGGAGATCAGCAGAATAAATGTTAGAAACATAAAGTGTCTGTAATTCAGATTTGATAGCATTGGGATTCTTTGATGGGGACAGTAAAAGAGACAAATAAACAGACTGAGGGATAAAGATGAACTACTTACAAGCAGTGTATACAGTGGAGTAATAAATCCTTCTACTGACTCACTCAGAGGCTAAAGAGATTGCTGCTTTCCTTTAACTCTTCATACAGTGCCTCTGGAATGTCCATTCTGCCACAGGACCCTACAGAACATTGTTCGAAGCTGGATCCTCTGTTTTCCTCCAAGACAATTTACTGGCAAGTTAAATCTCTGTTTAACAAACTCTGCTCTTTGCAGGTGCTGGCATACATTTGGATGAATAAGGTGGGATGCAGAATTCTTTTCCTCCTCTTGTGCTCATTTTGCGAGTATGATCTCAGGGTAAAATCTGAGCAGTGTGTGGGTCACAGACAAATTATTGAACCCTGTGCATTCAGTAACTGTGTTTCAGTAAGCAAGAGGAAGCGTGCTTGGCTAGGATTAGTGTGCAGCAGTTTGCCTCCTGGGTATATACTGGTCCAGATATTTTCTTTCCTAGTGTGAAGTACATTTGCAGCAAGTGTTGCCTGAGATACTTTGAGGAAATCACACTAACTGGAAGCACATGGATGGTCCAATTGGTTTCAGTTGATATGTTTAGGAATGAGCATGTGCTTAAATATCCTTCTAAACCCAAGGAGTCAGCAGGGGTGAGAGGTGCCAGGCTCAGCTTGCTGTAGATTGCAATTTTCTTGTCACAGGGAAGACTAAGCAACAAGAGTGCCCATTTCCCATGTTATCCCTGGTGGCTGCAGCATGGACGGAGCTGGGTTCACCTGACCTTTCCTCTTGTCCCCTTATTCCATGTGACCTGATCACAGCCATTTCTTGTCTCCATTTCTGTGTCACACCTGTGGAATGAGTATGCTGATGCAGTCTGTGCCTCATGCACCCGAGTACCTGCAATTAGACTGAGATGTCTAAAACTGGTGTGCTTTTCTGCACTTCGTTTCATGAGCAGCAGTGTCTCTTAAGCTATCCTCCTTGTGCCCTGCTGGGACATGAGGACCTTGTCCCATCAGTGTGTTCCTGCTCACACCTCTGGTGTTAGCACAATGTGCACTGGGGAGCAAAGACACAGCTGAGGAGGTACAGGGAAGGTAGAGTGGGAAGAGGAATGAGGTTGCAGTGGTGTCACAGGGAGGGACCCTGCTGTAAACCTGCTGTCTTTCAATGAAGGTCTTGAGACAGCTGATAACTACCATGACAGATGCTGTCAGGTAGTGAATTACAATAGGTCCTCTGCCTCCTGCTTCAGCAGGAATCTTCTTGTCATAATCCATTCCCTGGATTTGGCCTGGACTAGCCACCCTCCCCAAGTCACATCCCTTATGTCATTTCCAGGGAATAGCCAGCAAGTCATCTCCCTTTCTCCTCCAGGCACGTCCTCAAGAGTCCATGAATTAGCAGATGGGCTTCTTGAGACTGAACAGGTCTCAATGGATCTGAGAACATGGTTAGTTCTGTCCACTCAGAAAGTCATATGCCTAACCAGACATCTAACCAAAGGCACAGGAACTTAATCTCAGACCTCTTCTTTCACCTTCCTGCTTTGAAAACAGTGGCTTCACGTTGGGAGAGTTTTAGGTAAACTTTGGGTGGAAAATGTTTTGCAAACCAGCCACATGAGCTGGTTTTAGCCAAAGGTGCCTATAGAAGCCAGGGAGTAGCTGATTCTGCCAACAAAGCTGCCAGGTATTGCCAGCTACCATGATGTTTGTTATCTGGCCACTGGTTGACTGAAAACTGGATCAAGATCCATGCATGAAAGACATTTCTCTTTCCTGAGAAAGGGAAGCTCCATACTTCTGTATCAAGTACAAAAGCAGCAACCTTACTGGGTTTTGTTTTCCTTTTTTCCTTCCTTTTGAAAGGAAATTGTGAGTCATGGTTCCAACAATCGGAAACAATCCAACAATGCCAATGGCCAGATCAACAAACCAGCTAACAGAAGGCCCTGCAGAGCAGGGGTGGACCGACAGCCAAATGCCTTTGCTTGAGCAAACGCAGCTAGTGAAACTTTGTCGTCCAGCCTCGTTGGATGCCAAATGTATTCACTGAGTAAATGAGGCAGCTGAGTTGTACCTTTTCAGGCGATGGTGCAGGAAAAGGATTCCTGCAGTAGGTGATAGGCAGAGAAGCTGTCATGGGTGAACGTACTGTGGCTCTGCACTGAAGGCAAGCTTGCCAGAGATGTAACTTCACCCCATGCATTCCACTACTGTTTGGATGTTCCTCAGCTTGACCTGCTCTTATGCTCTCTGAGCAAGTTTCTTGCCAAGATTTTCTTGAGAGTGCTCTCAGACAACAAACAGCAGTTTTTTCTCTTACAGAGGAGCCTTTTCATCCCTAAAAAGCCTTTATATCATGAGTGCAGCTTCCCACTGGCACCATGCTTCAAGAACATACATGGAAAAATGAAGTCAGGAGATGACACAGTGCAGTGTAACAAAGGCACCAGCATGGAGATATTTTTGCATTTTTTCAAAAGTGCCAAATAAATTCTGTCCCATAAAAGTGACAAGAAACGAATTTAAAGGGAAGAAAATTCCAGCATGTCACTGCTCTATACATTCTGAGAACTACCATAAAACTAAGCAGCTCCCACAAAGCTGTATCCTTTCTGCAGCAGAAAGCTTAGTAACTGGTCTACAGCACAAGGCTGGAAGAGAGCTTACCCATCTTTTGTTTAGCGATAGCACCTATGCAGGAGACAGTGTACTGATGCCAGCTACAGGGCCAATGGAATCATGAGCACCCATCCCATCCCATCCCATCCCATCCCATCCCATCC
>JAOEHX010050899.1:34633-51224 GCA_025448015.1 Bolborhynchus lineola | reverse complement strand
GGTGTGGGAGGTAAAATTAAACCAATCTAGCAGAGAAAGTCATAACAGGAATCAGCGGATGGGAGTGAAAGCCAGATGAATTCAAATGAGAAATAAAGTACAGTGAGTGTGATTAGCCATTGGAACAGACTATGAAAGGTACCAGATTTACATCTCTTGCTTCCTTTGTGGGAAATATGCTTTGAAAGGTAGTTTACACTGTTAGCTGCTGCATCCAATGGTGAAATACTTGGCTAAAATGTAACTATTTGTAATACAGAAGAAAACTGACCAAGGCTATTTTTGGCCTTTAGATATGTTAAGTGTTAACATCTCTTCTGTCGGTCTCCTTTTCCTGTGAATTCTCTTTACTTTGATTTCTTTATCCAATAGGCATCAGAAAGAACGAAGCAAGCACACAGAGCCAGACAGAATGAGCTCCCAGATCTTTGTTTATAGCCAAGAGCCAAACAATTAAAGTTTATTTCTTCACTGGACTTTTTCTATTCCCATGTATCCAGAAACTAAAGCCACCAAAGGCAGGCATACATGTGTATCATCAGAGACTTTACTCTATGCCAATATGCAAGTCATAAAATCATTACTAGATGAATGAATACCCATGCTACTCCTATTCCAAAACTGGAGAAGAAACTGGCTGCATTACAGCAGTCTAATTAATGAACAGACATAAATAAACGTGTTCATATCATGCTTAGATAGCATTATGCTGCTTTCTTCTGTTCTATAACAGTGGCAGAAATATTAAGTCTCATAAATCTAGTGAGTACAGATCGTTTAGGGGTGGAAAAGAGGGGATACTTTGTCACATTTGGGACACTTTTTCAAGAATGATTATGCAAACCCCAGTCTGAAGGGATAATTTATGGTCTTCCTTTATATGATTAGCTGCAGCAGGAGCAAGAGGAGCAACTCAGCCCAGACCATCTCCTTGGCTGCATGCACAACAGTGACTCAAAAACATGTTCCCATCTGCAATAGGAGGTACATTCTGTAGAAAGTGAAGAATAGCATTTCAAGACCTCTGAAGTAAAGACAGCAATGAACTGTAGTTAGGGGAGTCACAACTCTCCTGAAATCCCAGATGCTTCAAAACAGGGATCCATACAAGTACTTAGTATCTACATGGTTCAAGTACTGCCTTACCAACAGTGTGCCACTGATGAAGCAAGTACTCACCCCACCTTCTGCCCTCCCCCACAAAATTTCCCATCGAGTTCTGTCTTTCATCACTATATCTCACTTGCTTTTTCTTCCAAGTTAAACTACTTCATGGTTTTATAATCCTCTAATGGTTATCAGATGATAATAATTAACAACAACTGAGGTACTACTCAAAATTTGAAAAGCCTTGCACAACACAAAGAATTTAGTGAAGAGCTATAACAGTAGTAAACACTGGTTTAGTGGTAAATGCAGAGAAAGAGATTGTATGTTACTTTAGCTTTAATAATAATTAATATCCAATTAGTGCTTGAGCAAGACCAAGCACTGCTCTGTCCAATTCCTGCTCAGTCATTGAGTAGTCTGATTTCTTTTTTCTGTTAATAGTTTTTTAGGCCTGACTGTTCTCCTGTGCCTACTCCATTGCTGCTGCAGTGGCACTGTTATTAACTATCTTGGACTTGACTTTTGTCTTGGCAGCAGCAGCTGCTGAATTATCACTGATAGGTGCCACGAATAGTAAGCATGATCCCAGCCATCACAAGGGTATTCTGGTGAAGAAATCTCTCTGGCAATAACAATACACATAGTAGGAGCCCTGATTATATGTTGGACATACATATATCACTATGGAACAGTTTTATTAAGACTGCAGTGCAGCATCTGCTGTGGCAGGAAAGGAACTGATGATTAAGTAGGTCTCAGCATTATCTGTAGGGAACCACAATGAAAGTGGCACCACCATGCTTATGGACCAAGGTGGCTGCTTATGGACCAAGGTGGCACCAGGAAAGATGGTCAAATAGAAAGTGTGTTAATCATAACATGGCAGCAATTGCTTCCACTGCTAGTTAGTGCTTTACCAACAGCACTAGGAAGGAGTGTCTTCCCAGACAGTAACTGCAGTTTCCAAGTCACCTGCTAGTAGTAACAACAAAGCAGCACCAGAAGAGAAAAGAGGTAGAGTTTCATCTAGTTGTGGATGGAAGTGAAAGCTGAATCCTGCCAGTAGAGAAACAAATCACTGTGTGCACATTTGAACCTGAACCTGTGAGGCAATACCACCAAAGCCTCTGGCTGAAGAGCACCATAACGACTGTATGAAGGAAGAGTGACCCCCAACAGATGCTAACCACACCTCTTGCCATTCTGAGGGCAGCAACTGTGAGCAGCAGCCAGTCACTCACCTCCCACCTCAAAAAGTTCAGGTTCTAACAAGAAAGAAGTTCACATGCATGTTAGAAAACAGGCTAGAAGTAACACTGATATGGCAGCACAGAGCTCAGGGGTGCACCTGGGATGCTACAGACCCTTAAAGTTTTGGGGAAACATCATAATCACTTTCTCTCTTCCCTTTGCTAGGATGTCATCCTCCTCAACACCAAACTCTTAACAGATTATACTTTACTCCCTCATAGCTATCACTATGCAGAAAAGCACAGTGAATGAGGCTGAACAACCTCTTTCCCCATTTTGTGTCTGAGTCTATCTTGAGTAGCGTATGTAGAGCAGTTCCTATGCTAGATATTGTGCCAGACCACGACAGATAAGAGAGCTTTTTGATATGCCCTAACCTACTGCTGCCTAGCAGCTCCATTGCCTCTGTTGTGATTGGGCGAGTCCTCAGAGATCAGTTCAGGATGAAGCCTTTTCCCACTCCATTTCTACCAGAACTTTCCTAATATATCTGCTTTGCTTCCTGTTTTTTTAGGAAATTAATTGTTTTCCCCTATACTTCAAAGAGCCAGCTGAAAAACATATCGGTTTTCAGATGTGGAAAAAGATTTCCTCTTACCCTTTTTGCTTCTAAACTATAGTCTCAAAAGTACATTTCTTGTCTGATTCATAGAAGTCAGTTATTCCCTTAGGGCGTGCACAACTGACCATAAAATATTTTTCCCCCTTCACTTTGCAAAATGTATTTTCCCCATTGGGGCTCCTAAGTGCTGGTTTTAGGAATTAGGTAGATACTGTCATTCAAAACTCCATTGTTTCTGGCCCAACCATAACCTTGTTTTTACCCCCTCTCCCCCAGCGCTTCAAGGCAGAAGGCAGTTACACAAGAGAGCTCTTTTGGTGGGCTGCAAATCTGCCAAAAGAACCATTTCTGCAAGATTTCAGCCTATGAAAAAGGAAGCATCAGCTTTTTGTGACTTGGTAATGACAAAGTACCCAGGAGTGGAGAAACTCAGTGCCAATGTGAGGAAAGGGAAACTAGACTCCAGCAGGCAGATCCTGTGATTTTCTCTCACTTCTGACTCCCATGCTAATTAAGAGAAACCAGCACCCCAAAGCTCCTCCATAAATCCTGACCTGAATGGATAATCTGCAGCACATTTTCAAAGCAAGGCTTCAGACTCGGGGGAAGACAGTCACATAGTAAAGTAACAGTACCTATTTCCAAAGCAAAGCGGGGATCTGATATAATTAACGAGTCACAACTTTCTACCAATATGTGTAACCTCACAAATGAAATAAGCTGTAAAACAAAGTACTGGATTCTACATCTGATGTCTCTAAAGACAATCTGTCTTTCTGGAAGCTATACTTTGGTTCAGCACAGGTTACTAGCATTTTCACAGGGTTGACAAGGCCAAATTCCATGTTCTGTGCTTTGCAGAAGATCAAGCTAGATGGCCAAAATGGTCTCACACAGATTTAAACTCTCTTTTTCTGTGATTCTGAAAAAAAGAGGTATTCAATTTTTTAAACTCTTTTCAGTACTTAATCCCAATTTGCTTCTATCAAAAGAACATGAAGACATTCTGAGGAAAAATGAGGGGGAAGAAAAATTAAAGAGCTTTTATCAGGACATTCTTGCTTTTCTGTTGTGTGTTTTCAGAGGAAATCTCAGCAGTTAGTCACAGACTTACAGAACAAACTGTCCTGTCTGGTGCCTTCTACAAGCAATATAGTTTTAACAGAATTTTTAAAAATGGGATATTTTAGAAACGCATTCTTTCCCTGTTATGCATTTCTGCCCAAAGCTTGTACTCACTTCCTGAGATTACCTGCTGAATGTAACAGGAGAACTGTGTGCATCAGGAAGTGCCCTATTCATATCAGTAACAACCCTCCCATTGAGCTTAGTAGGACAGGAGCTTGCCTACCCACTCCTCAGCAGAGCTGTTTCTCACCATCTTTCTTTGCCTCTGCCCCATGAAGGGGAGAGAGAAAAACAAACAAGTATTCATTAAAAAAAAGTTCTAACATCTAATATTTAGGAAGCATCAGTAGGTAAACTTAGGATGTATGCCTTGCTCAGGGCTGGAAAACTGTTGTTCCAGAAACAAAAGTGAAAAGGACCCAACACCTTAAAAGGCACATATATAAAATTCCTATCTTTCCCTAAAGCACCATGTCACTATTACACAAATCATCAAGTCCTTGGAAAACAATAGCTCCTTGGAAAACAATAGTACCTCTACTAATGACAAAACTTAATTTGTAGGTGATCAAAAGTCTCCACTCAGTTAATTCTACAGTCATGTCTCTAAGGCAACAGACATGCCAAAAAAAAAAAAAAAAAAAAGATAATCTCACAAGACTAAACCCTAAATGAATTAAACTGAATTACTGTAGGAATTAATTTGGCTGAGATAACACTATCCATAATGGGAATTTCAAAAAGACCTGTCAAAAATTACAATGCTGAGATGTTACTTAAGCACCCTAAGAAAATCCTGAAAATTCAAAAATATCTGTTGATTTCCAGGCAGGATTTCAGCATTAAGTAAAAATAATAGCCATTTAAAGAGAATGCCTACTATGTGGCAAGACAGTTTAAGTTATACAACTTGACTAGAAGTTTAAAGGAAGAAAATGCCAACAAGAAAGCTTTGCCCTGAAGGCTAGTTATAGGTCTCCAACTAGATTCTGTGCCACTGATCACAAACATCTGAGACCTGATATTCAGCCAGTTCTTAATCCATCTCACTGTCCACTTATCCAGCCTGCACTTTCTGAGCTTGTCTATGAGGATGTCATGGGAGGTGGTGTCAAAAGCTTTGCTGAAGTCTAAGCAGACAATATCCACTGCTCTCCCCTCATCTGTCCAGCCAGTTGTCCCACTCTAGAAAGCAATCAGGTTCGTTAAGCATCATTTCCATTTAGAGAATCCATGCTGACTTCTCCTGATCATCTTGTCTTCCACATGCTTAGAGATGGCCTCCAGGATGAGCCACTCCATCACTTTTCCAGAGATTGAAGCTGACTGGCTTATAGCTCCCAGGGTTCTCCTTCTTGTCCTTTTTGAAGATTGGGGTGATATTTGCTTTCTTCCATTCTTCAGGCACCTCTCCTAATTGCAATAACTTTTCAATGGTGATCAAGAGTGACCTAGCAATGATGTCCACTAACTCTCTACGCACTTGTGGGTGCATCCCATGGGTGCCCATGGACTTATGGATGTCAGGTTTGTCTGAATGATCTCTATCCTAAACCTCCTCAATCCAGGAAAATATTCCCTTTCTCCAGACTGTCTTCCTGGTCTCTTGGGTCAGGGGTTCCTGAGGGCTGGCCTTGGCATTGAAGCCTGAAACAAAGAAAACATTCAGTACCTCTGCCTTCTCTGCACCCTCTGCAGCCATGGTCCCTCCTCCATTCAGTAGCAAGCCCACATTTTCCCTAGTTTTCCTCTTGTTATTTATGCATTTGAAGAATAATAAGATGTCTTGGTGTCCTTGACATCCTTAGCCTTCCTCATTGCATTTCTGCATACATTTTAAGCATCCCTATATTCACTCAGTAATTTCACCCATTAATCTTTTATCCAGCTCATTCTCTGGTGTTTCCCAGACACTAACATTTAGTCTCACCAGTAACCCTCATACCCTCTCTGTAGTCTTCCCTGTGCTCAGAACAGCTCCATGTTCCTCACTGACCACCTTCTTTGTAATTCCATGGTTACTGCTCACCTCCACTGGCTTCAGTGGCCAGTATTTTTATCTTAGAGTATATATAGGTGAGCATGAATATGCACATTCATTTAGTATATAACATACTTCACCCAAGGCAAGACACAAAACTTGGCATGTCTGCTACTAGCAGATCCAATGCTACACTTTTTTGACCGGACAGTTAAGCATATGATTGCTCCTAAGGTTGAAAGAAATACTCCTGCTCCTTGCTAGACTTCACTGCTGTGACCCAGTTCTGGCAGCCTGCTACAGCTGATTCCTTGCTTGCTTGCTGGCATTTTTAACTTTTGCTTTACCTCTTATCCAGTAGTCTAATAGACTAGACTACTGAACAGTTCGACCCAAACTGTTCAAGCACAAAGCTTTATTTCCTTAAATGCAAAAGAACGGATGACCCAACAGTGAGATTTGAGTGGTGCCTGTCAAGAACTTCCTTCCTATTTGTTAACTCACGAAGGGTGCTAAAATGAGTTTCTGAATTTTGTAAGAAAAGGTTTACTTAGATGTCCTTGGCTTTTGTCAAGGTTCATTTCCCATGCAAACAGAGAACAGGCTTAAAGCTTCTCAACATCTCTGGACACATGCATTCAGCATGACATATCCAGGTCATCAGTGAAAGCTATGTGCTCTTTAATTAGCTTTCCTAACTAAGTTGCTGTGTGTTGTGGTTTAAGCCCAGCCGTAACTCACGCAGTTGCTTTCTCACTCCCCACCTCTTACTCCTCCACCCGCTCCTGGAGGGACAGGCAGGAGAATCGAAAGAATGTAACTCCCACAGGCTGACATAAGAACAGTCCAGTAACTGAGGTATAACACAAACCACTGCTGCTACCGCCAATAATAATGATGAGGAAAACAACAAGGGAAGAGAATACAGCCACTCACTACCTGCTGATCGACACCCAGCCTGACCGAGCAGTGATCTAGCCCTTCCGGGTGACTGCCCCCAGTTTATACACTGGGCATGATGTGCTGTGGTATAGAATACCTCTTTGGTCAGTTTGGGTCAGGTGTCCTGTCTCTGCTTCCTCCCGGCTTCCCCTCCTCCCTGGCAGGGCATGAGGCTCAGAAAGACCTTGGTCAGACTAAACATTACTAAGCAGTAGCTATAACCGTCGGTGTTATCAGCGCTGGTCCCAGGCTGAAAGTCAAAACCACAGCACCGCACCAGCAAATAAGAAGGAGAAAAATCACTGCTACTGCTGAACCCAGGACACTGTGTCAAAAGTACTGCTCATACAGTTTTAAGATGGGAGCAGTCCAGACAGAACCGTGCCACCAACAAACTTGTAACAGTATAGGTCTTTTGATGGGCACATGGCCAGCTTACACCAGCTAAAAATACGTTCAGCAGCTTTAACCCTAAATACATGAACAATCTCATTGAGCAGCAATATGTTATCAATAACAATATAATAGTTGAAAGCAAAGATGTCAGTGGAATTTATGAGTAATATTTCAGTTCAGCCCATGCTGGTGACATTGTGCCTTCTGCTTCCTAGCCAAGAGAGTAGTATGTTTTGTGTTATGTACATTGGAAACTTAGAAACTCTAGAGTACATCCTCAGTATCAGTCTTCCTAATGCAATACTTAGAGCATGCACTGAAAGAGATTATCACTGTTCCACTCTACTGGTTACTGTCATACAGAGAAGGGGTGAATGACTACTCATCACAGCTTGAGCTTCTGTGCTTTGCTGTTCAAATGACAACTTCTTAGGCAGGCAGCATTTGGTTCTGTCCTTCTGGAAGCCAAAGATGCTCGAGTAATTCAGTCATGGAATACTTAAGTTTGGTTTAGCAGCCAATAGTGGAGCAGAACCAGTCAAGTGTCCTTGAATCTCTACAGCAGCATGATTTATCCCAAACAAACAATATTCAGAACAAGAGATTTTGCAAATAATTTTTTAGAAAAATGTTATTTCTGTTACTACAATTTTAGTGCACACATTCACATATGTGTTATCTACTTATTGAACTTATCAGGTCAATGAACTCGTAACAATTTTTATGTGACCACATGGCTTCAAGATGATAAAGCTTTTTTATACAAGTACCTAAGCCTGTTACCACTGACAGGATTTCCAAAGTATCCATGATGAATTAGATTAGAAAACCTTCTTATTTTAAACTCTTATTTAAACAGACAAACAAACAAAACAAACCAGTGGAAGTTTTTGGATGTATTCATCACCTCTTCACTTATGCCAATAGCTGCTACACCCATCTTATCCAAAACAGCCCATGATCTGTAACATCTAAAAAGGAAATCAAGCCTTCTCATATGGTATTTGCTCTGAACAACTGTTGACTTTGCTGAGAGAAATAATCACATCATAGATGTGCAAAAAAGCAATCGGCACATACATGTTAAACAGGGAATATTGAAACAATCAAATCAATGTTTTGTTTCATGGGCTTAGACCAGAAGTGAGCAACATGTGGCTCTTGAGCCATATGTACCTCTTGAGCTGTTCAAGTAAGATTTCCACGGCAGAGCTAAAGCACTTTGTAGGAAGGGGAGTAATGTGCCATGCTGGCAATAGGGACTGTGAGCATAATCAAACTCTCCTGCTAGTAGCAAGTACCAAGCCATAAGGGGCTAATGAAGCTGATATCACTGGATGACCTTGAAAGACGATATGCATAGCCCCACCAATTCCCAAAATAAGATCCATGATGAGCCATTGTCATCTCCCATCTGTGAGTTGCTCTTCAATCATCTCTCCCATTGATTCACCATGTGTCATATGGTTTACAGCCATATGAAAGCACACAGGATTGGCCATCCCTGTGCTACCCTGCAACTAGTATTTGATATTTTAAGTGGAGAAGAGGTTTTAAAAATCCATCTGTAACAAAGACACATAATTATGTAAAATGAAAAAGGAAAAATATCCTCTTCTGCTTCCCAGTGCTGGAGTTTTGGAGTGTGATGTTTGATTATTTTATATAACTATTAACTGGAATTGAGTTATGATTGCTTGGTAAATGCTTTCAATTTTAATTTCAAAAGGAACTTTACTTTTTCTGCTATCTGAAACTGTGTTCTTAAATTATTGTGGATGTTCTTCAGATCAAAAGATTCTTAGCAGTGAGAGAGGAAGAATGGTACACAGGGACTTAAGCAAATGATGACATTTATCATTCCAAGCAATATTACTGAAGAACTATATCCACCCATGAGTTATTATCTCTTCTTTTTCATTAAAACAAACCTCATCAGAGACAGTGCAGTGTGTATATAGACCAAACTGATGGCAAATTCTCTGTAAACAGGTGGAAAAGCAAGAAACATACTGAGGTTTTCACAATTCTGCATTTCAATCCAGAAGATCATCAAACTTCAGCCACTAAAAATAGATTATAGCTTTCTCAGTGCTACAACTCTTTTATTAAGAAAATGTCCATTCTCTGGAATAAGACTTTTTTATTTAAGTTCCAAAAAAACCCTTTGTTTTCCAGTAATATTTTGTGGAATGTATTTTATCAAGGGTGAAACTTACTATTTTAACTTTCAGTTTTTAAATAGAAATGTATCTGGTTTTAGTACACATTTTATTGTGAAGTGATGTAGAGATTCCTTCAAAAATAGGAGCAGAACATAGCTATCGTGATAGGAAAAGAATGGCTTGACTGATTTTTATTTTTTTTTTACCCCAAAAATTTCACTTAAGTACTTCATGATTGTTGGCTTCGAAGTCTTATGAAAACAAAACAAAACAAACCAAGACAAGACAAACCAAAGCGAAATAAAACTCACCAACCAACCAACCAAACGAAAAACAAACAAATCAAACAGGTATCTTCCAAAAGCACAGAAATTCCACATTTCTGCCATCTCTGGGTTCTGGTTAATATGTACCATTCCCTGCTGCTACCACTGTGAACAATAACCTTGCAACACTTGCTTTGCTCCTTGTTTCTCATATAGCCTCTAACAGATGATATACTGGTGGGGTTGCCCTGAAGACTCTTCACCTTGACCCATACAGAGTTCTTTCTTGGGCATTAACTGCAATATTGATGCTGTGCAGCCTTACAGTAAAGGATAATGTTTCCAAGACTTCCAAACTGATTGGTGTTTCAGTCCATGCAAGAATTTTAAAAAAACAGTCATCATCAAGAAATTAACTGAGCAGATTTTTCTTTAAAATTGATCTTTTAGAATTTGGGATACTTTCCTTATGATAATGAAATTTAAAAGAACAAAAATCCAAACACAAGCATTATAACAACTGCACAGCATCAGAGATACATTTTCCAGAAAAAAAAAATGTGTTTGTAATTTGTCTTTTGTGCAGCAGGGAGTAGCCATTGCCATGCTGTGGTCTCAGGTGTTCATGTGGTTCTGTGCATGCAGTTGGGTTTTGTGCTGTTGATCAAAATGCTTCTGTTGTGACGGCCCTCATTTTATCTGCTCTGAGGAATTTATCATTCACAGGATTTGGTGAGGCCCTGATCCTGGAATAAAGTATATACAGACAGGATGTTGAAGCCACACAGACCCTCTAGGAATATCATACCCTTGCATAGAGTTGTACTACATTTAGTGTAGGCTTTCATGAGATTATGTGCACACATTTCATCCTATCCAGTTGCTCTCAGTTACCAAATCAAAGCTCTACTATTGGTTGCTCCTTACTTGGAAGAACGGCTCTGAAAATATTGTCATGAAGAACAAAAGGCACCAAGAATGGGGTATCGATATGTTTTGTCTATAGAAAACTCACACATCTAAAATACATGGTTTGAAGTCTTGCTTGACCCAGTAAAGAACAAAAATTTAATAGAATTTCACCTAGGGAAAGATAATATGCACTTACACTGAATGAAATTCCAGGACTGTTGTTTGTGATGCCCTTCATCCAGCACTATAATTTGTAAGTGAATCAGCCTAAAATTTGGGAGTCCATTGGAAATTTCTAGCTATATTATTACACTAGAAATATTATATTCTTCATGATATGCTAGTATCACCAGATAGCCTGGGTAGACCAACATGGCCCAGGTCTCACTGATTATAATAACACTGTGCAATTTTACATTAGCTTAGCAGCTGAGCCAGAGGTTGTGATTTTTTGCACACTTTTTTCTTCCTTCTCACAAAACAACAGAAAAGGATGACATTCTTGTTCTTCACACAGAAGAAAAAAGCTGAGGGTTGTTAAGCATATTTAGTACAGAAAAACAACCAAAGACCATATGAAAAAAAATAAATGTGGCTGTTCCTGATACATTCAGTAATGACATGTTTTATCATAGCAGACATGGAATCATTTAAACATTGAAAAGTTATGATAATGTTTACACTATGCTCAAGGTGCAGAAAGGTACAATAAACCCATGATTAAAATTCAACAAAAACATAAGTAACAAACACTTTTGATAGAATTCAAACAAATAAAGCTAGTCCCCAAAAGGGAAGGGAAAAAAAAAAGATCACTTGGGCCTAGAACAGGTGATAAATTCTGAAGTATCTCAGAGACTGGTATATTCAAAGGAAAGAAAAAAAACGAAGAAACCCACCATGACAATGAAGAGAAAAAAAGAAAGTCTCCCCTTTTAACTTTCCTGACTAAAGTGGGTAGAGGCAGAGCTTAAACAGATAACTAAATGTAGTGCTGCAGGAGTGGGGGCGCGTGTGTAAACCTTTAAAAGGTAAATGCAGTCAGTCTGCCAGAGCCCTGCAGCAAGCACCCACCATCCCCAGGGAAGTCTCTCACCTTTCTGCATGTGTAAACCCAACTGTGCTGTAAGGTGGGATCTGAGCTAGTTTTCCTCAGCACCAACAAACGTGGCCAGTGCTCACAGACAACTGTGTTTGCTCTGTAGTGTGGCCATGACACTAATGAAGCATCTTTCTGAGTCTTCCACATGCTTTCTAGGTAACGCAGCCAAGTCACAGGCTCCTTCTTCAGCCAAGGGGGTTAATATGCTCTCCTTCTAAAATCCTCTGCAGAATTCAAGTCCCCACAGCAGCTTTATCCCATGGAAAACAGTTGCTAAGCTTGATGCAAAGAACATTTTCACAGCCCCTCAAATTTTTCCATGCACCATCCACTCCCTTCTCCTGTATCCTGTTGTGTTTTTCTGCTTCATTATTGCATCCAATAACACCTAATTGCATTTTCAAAGCCCGCTTGTCTCCTGGCCATCATCTTACAGTGACAAAATGTCTTTTTTGATCAGTTCATGAAGCTGGTCTCTGTCAACTGCTGGGGCTGGATTTTAAGCATGCCTGTTACATTTTTGTGCATAGGAGGAATTTCCTATGAACAGAGCTGTTTCATTACCTTCCTTTGAATCTGTTCTTATTACTCTCCTTTGCTCTCATCCCTATGCAATTGCAACAATTAAGCTTCTAATATGCCAACCCCTGTCTATGATGCTAACCTTTTTTTTCCTATTCACTCATATTTCATATATCCCATCTCCTATATGGCCTGTAAGCTTTGAGACAAAGACTTAATTTTGTTCTTCGTTTGTACAACTCAAAGTACAGTGTCTGCTAGGTCTTTCACTAGTCCAAGTCTACATTTTCTAGGTATTACTGTAGCAGAAATCCTAATAACAGCAACAATGCAATATAAAAGCAATCTATCTGGAGATCAGAGTTTAACCAAAATGTGTGCAACTGCATCTTCTGCGTGTGTTCAGGGAACTGTTTGCACTAGGCACAGTTTCTGGAATATAATTGCAAAACTACCGGGAAATTCACCATTGGAAAACTGTAGCTATTGGGGAAGTCTGTTCTTTAAGCCTGTGACCACAAGCCACCATCTATGAAGTAGAAAAAAAAACCCAGATTGACTAATTTGATCAGTGGAGAGAGAAAGGGTGAAAAAGACTTCTTGCATTAGTCTTATAACGAAGTCTCAAACAAGTTGTCTGTGATTTGAAAGTTGGGTGTGATTCCAACACCATCTACCCCATCAAACAGGTCATAAAATCCTGCAAAATTATCCGAATATCAAAAAATACTTGATCCTGCAACATGCTGTCTTCTAATCATAATCCAGTGGGGTACCAAACCATGCTAAAAGCTACTGAATTCAATGTTACTGAAACTGCCTATTTTTCTCCACCAGAAAAAAAAAAAAATACAATAGTGAGTTTTAAACCTTACAGCTGGATATGTTCTGGACAGAAAGTGAGCAGAGCTTTTAAGAATTTATCCCAGAATACAGCTAACCTATGATTATATGTATATGCTTTGATTATCTGTATGTGTTTATACAGATAATATATATACTTATAACAGTGGCTGCTTTTACACATGAGTGTTTCAGGGTCAAGTCATCAACACCACTTTTCATTTATTCTTGTAGCCACTGTGGCATTATTGAGAAGATCAGGTGATGCCTGTAAAACAACTCCAGTAGCTTCCTTTCTCTGAATTCAGTAAAAAGACAAACCATTCTAGTTTTGACTTGCATTTGAACTATTTCATACAACTCCCTTACTCATAGCATCCCTGTTTATCCTCAATACACACTGCAGAGCATGAAGCTAGAACCATAGATTAAACGTGCTACCCATCAGCTGCCTGTGGTTGTGGATAATTATTTCAACTGCCATTAGAAAAAAAAAAAAATCAAAATCAGAATGATGCCAAATTGAAAAATCTGTTCCTCACTTCTCCTGGTGCATGAGGTCCCTTGTTGGGTTATTGAAATTGCTAGGCTGTTCTCATAGCCAAGAAAAAGAGAGAAGACAGATGGAGACACATATTTTTGTAATAACTCTTAAGAACTGTCCTCGTGACAACCCCTTCTCTGTCTCTAAGGCAGTGGGTAAATCTTATTATGTGTCCTGCTCTATACTAAAGATATTCCAAGAAATGCCTGACAATTCAGGCATGTTTTCTGCTGGGATTTACTTGTACTGCACCGTTAAGGAAAGATATTTTTCATATGATCCGCTCAATGCCCTCCCCTTCCACCAAAACAAAAATAAAAATACAAATATGTATATATGTATATATATACATGCATATACATTTTATATACACATATATATATATATATATATATATATATATATATATATGCATGCTAATGTCCTGATGGGAGATTAACCTAAGTATTTATTTGAGAAAGAATGTCTGCATCTGAATTGTTGTTTTAGTACACTAAAATTGTGCACGGATAAAAATCCTGAGGGAGTGCATATCACTTTCTAATATGTCCAGGGTGTTAGAAATGCAGTGCACTTAATTTCACGCAGAAGCAAATCCCATTCAGAAGACCTATACAAGAAAAAAGACTGCTTCATCCTGTATTTTAAACCAACTAAATATTTTCTTCTGCTTTGCCTCTGACCTAAGGAAAAAAGGTGCCTAGTCATTTATTTTACTCTATCTTTATGACTTCTTATAAAACTATTGTTCTGTCTTCTCCCCAGTGTCTCAGAATCATAGTGTCCTCTGTATGTGGCATTGGTAACTAAATATTTTGTGTATACACATACCAGTGAATGGGGAAGGGACAGGAAAAACAGCCTTTCACATACCCTGTCTCCATGTCTAGAAAGATCACATATGCACACTCAGAGCTTTCAAGTCAATGCAAATGATGTATTACCATATTTTTAATTTCTGTAACACCTCCCATCAAGTGCTTTACAAATATCAGTTCATTCAAAACACTGACGAGAGGCAGAGAAATATACATAACCTTACTGAAAAATGGAAGAGGTTGATCGAGATGACCTTATTTTTAGAGGTATTGAACATGCACAGCTGTCTAACTTCAAGCAGAAAATGGAAGATGTTCATCGCTCTGGCAAAGAGAATTCAAATCCTTGGTCCCTTCTGCCTGAGATTTAAGCGTCTAATTTTCTCCAGATCAAGTGCAATATAGGCTTGAAGTAGAAACCCCTGAAGAAGTTATTTGCCTATGATATATACAAGATCAGATGAGATGATCATAAAAGTGGTCCAAACTTAATGTCTATGAACTTTGAAGATAGTGGTTTAGATAATATTTCTGCAGTAAATCTTCAGTAGGATCAGGAATAAAGTCAGGTCCTCTGACTGCCATTATTTTTTATGCTTTTATCACATTTTGTTACTTGTTCTTTTGAAGTATGTTGAAAAGTCTTCAATTAATAAAACAAGGAACTGATAAAACAACCACGTGCTTTACATTGTCAACATTATCCACATTAAGGTTTACAAAGTCTACATAGCAGCACTGATGCATGATTCAATAAGAAAGTCATTTAGCCTATCCTGTCTTTAAAATAGACAGTTTCTAGGAAAAAAGTCCCCTCTTTTTGCCAGTTTCTTGTGCTATATCACAACACAATGTCTTGCTTTCAAGAGAGAGAGGAGAGAACTTATTATACAACTGCATTAGAACACATTGTCCCTGGAAATCAAATTTGATGAGTAAGTTAGCAATGTGAATTTCTCTTCTTCTGCCCGTTATTTGACAGAGAATCAAAAGAAAAGGAAAAATGGAAAAAAACCCAAACAAACATCTCACCACCCCATCCCCCCCAAAAAAAAAAAAAAAAAGACCAACAAACCAACCCTTACTTATGGTTTTGTCTTGTTGGTATTTCAGAAAAAAAAAAAAACAAACCTTATTTTTTGGGCTTCTATTTTCTTTTTTTGTGTATGATTTAGGTTCTAAATATACAAGTACTCATCAAAATGAGAATAAATCAATGCCAAAGCTGTTAAAAGAAGAGAACATTAAGGTAAAATAATTTAAAGATGTTTGTTTTCCGTGCATGACACAGACACAAAAACCTGAGTAGCAATCATGGAAAAAACAACCGTGCTCCTCCCTTTGTCTCAAAAGCTCTGTGGTCACTTGGTTAGGAATAGTTTATGTTTTCTCCTTTGCTTTGATTTATAAGCAAGTCGTTGTTCAATCTAATTGTGTCCAATATATCACCAGAAGACATTGCATCTTGGCTTTCACTATTTATAGCTTCATAGAAAAATTGATACTAATAAAAGGCCTTTGTTTCCCCCCTGCTCTCCCTATCAACAAAGAAGTCTATGAAATCAGGTCATTCCATGTACATCAGTGAATCAATAAGGGCAATAAATCAATGTAATTTATTAAAAGTTACAATATGCTGGACTACTATGTAGATTTATCCAAGTGAGCTCTTATCACCTTAGATCTGCATGTGAAGAGACACTTGTGGAATCCCCGAAAAAGCAGAAGTCAAATAACTAGTTTTAAAGGGCACTAAAAATCAAAAGTTAGAAAGTTTCAGTGCAATTTATGACCTAGTTGGTACAAAACATACCACACTGACATTGTGCAGTCTAAACAATCCCCTGAAGACTATGTTATGGCAAGAAATATTCTATATCACCATGGGAAGAAATGGAGACAAAGGAGAATGTACTTTCTTGTGCCAGTGAGACATGACAAGGTTTTCACCTTCATCCACATAAATGTAACTTATTCTGTTGATGGTGTTTATGCTTGTTGTGGATTATCACTTTCTCTCAGAAAGAGGGAGCATTTGTGCCTTGGAAC
>JAOEHX010050898.1:0-19131 GCA_025448015.1 Bolborhynchus lineola | reverse complement strand
CTTTCTTTGACAATTTGATCATGTTCTATCAGGTATCCTAATTGATGAGCTTATTTTAGGAATAACCAATTAGCTCAATAACAGCATGTGACAATTCATAGTCTGTTTTCAGTTGCACATTCTCTGTGGGTGAGAGAAGTGTTACTTTGAACTATCCTCGGGTTTTGCACTTGAACTTGCCATAGTATCATCCTTTTCTGAAGTAGTTATGATGAAAGAACCATATCAGTTTAGTCCTTCGCTGTCTCTTTGGTGGCTACCTTGTAGCCTTATTTGGTAAAAGTTTTGCTTCTACTCCTGCTGCAGTAATTATCATTTATGCCTTGTCAGGCTTCATTAGTTTATGCTTTTTCTTTTCTTTCTTTTTCTTTTTTTTTTTTTTTCTGCCATGAAGTATTTTTTCTTTTAATAGACACTGGCAGGAACTTGAAAAGTTCAGAATTCTCAGACAACTTGGTTGAAAGATTAGCTTTTCAAATTTTCTGCATCAGTTATCAAGGAAGTTGGTCAGTCTGTCAGAGTGTCTCTCCCAGCTGAAAATAAATAAATAAATAAATAAAAGCATCAGGACATGAGAGCTTATTCGCTGCTTTAGCTAGCAATTTGAAATTTAGTCTGTATTAACTGATGACCGTGCTTGAAATATTTATTCATGCATCAGCACTGTAACAGCTGTAGCAAAATGAAGGCCAAGTATTTTTTCTCAGACATTGGACTGAATGGTTGAAGTAAAAAGAAGGACAAAATAACTGTGGAACTGCTTTAAGAATTGTTTGCATCCTCTGTCTTACAGAAGACAGTAGGAAAAAAGGTTTTTCCCAGCCTGAAGAGCCAATGTGAAACAATTAGGGAGGAACCACTGACTATGAGCATCAATTTAACAGAAATAGTTTTTTTCCAATCTCCCTTTGTTCTGTAAAGTACATTTGAGCAGAGAGGAAAATGGGTTAATTTACTTACAATCCAGGTATTGTAGTGTATGCTTTCATAATCTGAATCATTAGTGGTCTAAAATTCTACTCTGTAATGTAAATGGATCAGTGCTGTTTGAGCAACGCTCAGCGTCTTAATGCATTTTGAATCACTGGCCACCTATACTCATATTATAAAGAAAAATTATATCTTAAGGATTTTGTTGTTATTATCCACATCTGTTCAGAAGGAATGCTTTCTGTCCCCCATGTGTTTATCAGTACTTGTCATCAACAAATAGTTCTGGTTTCTACCATACATTTTAAGCATCTGTGAGCTCTTGCTTCATAACCTTAAAATAATTATTCAAATTTGGCATTTTCCCATCTGAGTCTAACAGAGGCCAGATGCTAATTTAAAGAAAATGGATTGTTCAGCCAAATGATTTTAACAAGGCTAAACTTAGACAAGTCAGTTAGCAACTCATTTCTACTCTCTTGTTCACCTTAAAGACTTCAGACCATCACTGTGAAGCAAAAGTCCATCTGCTCTCAAAACATTCATCTGACCATATAGTATAGCAAACATAGTTTTTGGATGTGCAGTCATAGGAAAAACCACAAATGGAAATGGTACAAAATCCACACCTGCAGCCATTCAAAACCACATGGAGTATGTTCCCTCAAAGTTAAAGTAAAAACAGAACATAAAGTTAAAATGCATAATGCTTCATTTTAGTGTACATGGTTTTAATTTATAGGGATTAGTTTATGTACATCTGACTTGAAGTACTGTAAAAAAAGAACTAAGAGAGCATTTACTTGAATGATTACATTGTTACATATTCAAATAAACACTCTACCTTGTACAGCTATCATTTTATTATTGCTAAACCAAATGTCTTTGCACATACCTCACTGAAGATCAAGTATAGGCCAACTTTGTCTTAAAAAAGAAGAAAGTTGCCTTTGAATTACGCAAACACAGAAGAGTCAGACAAATTTCTTTACTGTTTAAAATGTGGCACTTATCGTGGATAGATTTGTTTAGCAAATGAGTTTGTATTTAATGTGTCCTTACGAGCACCACACAACCAGAGGAAGTAAGCAGCTATTGCTGCTCTGCTGATTGCATTTTTTCCTCATTCAGCCTCTCTGCTGTCTGTTTTGGTTTTGTTTATTCTGATCCAGATAATTGCCCTGTATCTGCACAGTGTAGCCTGTATAGCTTTTCACCTATCCATTCAGTATATAATTAGTTCTTAGATTTTATTATCACTGTAATTGAGAGGCCTGTTTTGTAGTGTAGAGACACAGTTTTCTGTATCTTACTTTTAGAACATGAGCTATATCTTCCTTACACACACATTTAAATTTTGTAGATTTTTTTATCTGTCCATAAAAAAAAACCCTAATTCTTAAAAAGGAGAAACTGAATTTTCAACAAGGAATTTACTTCACAAATGTGAATCACGTTAGTCTGTGGGAATTGTAAACTTTTGGGGGTTTTGTGTATGTTTTGGGTTTTTTGTTTTGTTTCTATTTTTGTTGTTGTTGTTTTTTGGTTTGGGTGAGGGGTGTTTGGGTTCTTTTACAAACCTCTTAGGAAGTTTAAAGGGATTCCAGTCAAGAACAGAAGGAAAACTGGGTATTCACTGCTTGCACAGGATGATGTTAATGAAGTTGGGGTCAGATTTTAAGAAACACAGTCACAGAGAGTGTTTCTTACCTGTCTTTTATTCAGCTGAATACTTTGTTAATTTGTCATGTTGGTTGAGTTTTAAGTTTAATTTAAAGATTATAAGATGAGCTATGAAAGTAAAAATTTTCTATTTGTTATTATTCAGATACTTCAAGTTTAGGGGAACTTTTAACAACTTTTCATGTCACAATTTAGGAACATGAGCTCTTCAACTTCTCCCTGAGAGGGACTGCCTCTATCCATAGATTGTATAGAGCACACATTTCCAATATATGTATATTTATTTATCAATTACGTGCGCTACTGTATATATCATGTGTATTTGTGTGGTTTATAACATATACATAAAATGGAAATTAAAAATGGATGAGATAAAGTAACCACAAAAATTATTTATTTATGGTACAAAACGTATTTCTTTCCAGCATCCCAGTAGGTTGCCTTGCACACCACCTGGGCTGAGCAAACCTAGCTTTGGAGACCACTGAAGAATTTCATCTTCATACCATAAGCTGTAATATTACCTTTCTGCATATGCAGTGTGTCCAACCACGTCCCTGTTATTTATTATTTTATTATATTAAATTCACCCTTTTATGTTAGATGCTATGTATATATATAGGTGCTAACATACCTTTTTTCAGTCTAATTGGAAGTTATATAGGTCCAAGAATGCCTGTTGGGAAAATAGGGGCAAAGGGATTTTTTTTTTTACCTTTCAGCACACAGGGTCAGGTACAACTGCAGCATGAAGCTTGTCAGTGAGGGTGTACATGGCTATGGGAAATGGGGTGCATGGTTTAATTGCATGGAACGGAACATGACCAGTCAGAATGCTGACTATATTTTAGGTTCACACAGCTTGTGCAACAGTTTATGCAGCTATTATGTATTAAAGGAACCACAGTGAGAAGTGTTGAAATGGTATGGTTTTTAATGGCTTTCCAACTGTACATTCTCTGCAGAGTAACCTTTATCCTTCTGACTCACTAGCACTGGCTCTGCTCCTTTCCTCTTTCAGAGCTCCAGGATTTGAGTCTCTTGGTTTTTGCTGGTCTCCTATGATCTAATTTATTACTCAAACTCTGAATAATATCCTTCCCAATATATTTATATTGTGTCACCTCCTCAAGGTCAACTCCCTAGAAAACTTTCCAATTTCTTGTGATATAGCCAGTGCCAGAAAATCATAGATAGCTGATGTTTTTTAACTAGTCCAGGGAAGTCTGGATTATGAGCTATTATTTGCATGTTAATGGGTATCCACTTGAAAGAATCTGTTCTTACTTTATCCTTCTCATAAGATTTTTCACACAAAAATGAGCACTGTGGTAGTGTTAATCAGAGAGCAGACTCCTGATACTTGGAAATGATGGAAATTTTTCTAATGACTACAGTTTTTATGGATTTTCTTTGTTCTAAACATAATTTTGTAATTGGAGGATGTCTTGTGGTATGGGATGCAGTGGATTGGTGTTCATAGACCCTTTGGATCCAAGGTTGGGGGATTCATCCCACTCACCAAATGTTACTGAGGAGCCTGAGTCAGAGGCTGAGTTGGTTGATGAGAGCCACCTTCATGGCAGGTTGGCCTATGGATGGCCGCTGGGTGAGTCTCCCTATATTGAAAGAGTGGGAAACCTCAGGAAACAACACACCTAACTTAGCTCAAGAAGGCACAAAGGATTAAATGGGATGAATGTTAGCTGAAACACCTGTTGCTTAAATAGATATTATTCAGAAATGGTAAGGATGCTGATGTACCTGGCCAGTATCAGCTTTGCTGCTTCTGTGGTCTTCAGAACCTTTGCATACCAAAGGCGTGACCAATTGCTAACATGTTTCTTGGGAAATTTTGCCATTTTATCTGATGGTTACCAAGTAGTGTGATATTTTAAAGATGTATTTCTCTAAAATGTATTGCAGCTTTGTCCTTTATGATCTGAACCTGCTCCCTGCCTTCAGTATCAGGATCTCCCATAGCTGATACTGTAGTCTCCATTAAAGAATGATACCCCACAATTTATATGCTTTCATAATGAAAAATCTGTTATCTAGTAGGACAAGCATGTAGACTGCAACAGTTAAAATGTCAGCCTCTGTGTATGAGGTGCATGTTGAAACTTACATTACAGGTGGTGGAGATCTAGAAATTTGTTCAACTCTAATGCAGACACAGAGAAGTAAGGCAGTACCTACATGATTCTGTTTCCTTGGATGGTGTCTCACAGCTTTCCATCCTCGTGGATGGAAAAGCTTACCCTTTTTCCATTAGTAGACAGTTTTTCTTATCTAGTCTATACCTAATTTGTTAGTTAGTACATTATTTATGGTGAGCTGATACTACCATTAGGTGATGTTAATCACTGGGCAACCTTTCAGCAGCTCACACAAAGCTCAATTGCTCATGGAGATAGTGATCAACTAAGAAACTGAGACAGTACAGTCTCAGCTAAGAGAATGGATTTTAAATGGCAGGTTTGCTGTTGGGAGATATGAAAATGTAAAAAGCCTTAAGGTGTAGGTAATCTGATCTTGTGATGCTGTCTTCTACTTGTCTTCCTTGGTAACTGCCATGTAGTGCTGCATCACAGACATTCTTCTAATTAGGCTCTAAGGTATTATGTGATTTGTTAAAGCTTGGTGTTGATAGTGATACATGGAGGCATTGGAGAAGAACTAGTGAAGTACTTTTTCATTTAAGAAGATAACATCTTCCAGAATTGTGAGAACAACAGTGAAGAGCAGCTAGATTGCATTCTAGCAGTGAGTCTTTCTTTTTTCGTGTTTCCTCTTTGTTATAAATATATTCTAGATCTGCAATAGAATAAAAAAAAAACCCAACCCCCAAACAAACAAAAAACCAACAAAAAAGCTCCACAGTGCTGTAATTCCTGGTTTTGGAACATGTTTTCAAAATGCATAGTGCAAAGAAAAGTCATGTTTGTCTATGGAAAAGTGTAGGAAGTTTTTTTTATGAAATGATATGACTGCAGCCTGAAAATGGTCATGGCTACAACAGATGTAGTATATCAGTAAGGTTTTTCTTCACAAATGTAAACATATGCCAACAGAATTGATAAATCATCGAATTTGCCATAGGCATGATAACAGCTATTAAGCTTCCTTAGTGCAATGTCTCTTTTTTTAATTATTAATATGGACTGCATAGCATTTCATAGAGTAGGGAGAGTGACTGAAAGAGAAAGCTGTTTAGGAATTTCTTTCTTTGTTTCTATTGAGAGGAAGACTTCTTCTAGAGCAAGTGCAATTTCCCAAGATTCTTGGCAGCATATTTTCAAGTGTAAAATCACTCTTGTCCAGATAGCTTTAGTGACTACTACTTGCTCTTCTGATCAGTGATTCTCAACAATACTGAGTTCAGTTGTGAGACTAGATTCAAACTAATAACAGTGCTTTGAATCCAGTCCTCAAAAATACTTACATTTTCTCTATATTTTCATGTAAGATTTTTCTGCAGTAAGGATTCTTTGACAAGCAAAAATTTAAAGTAGAATTGATTAGGAATAAATAGGGTAGAAAAGTATGAGAAGATTTGAATTACTTTTATAAGTGTTCAGTCATGATTCATCAAGGAAGAGGGAAGGCACCAACCTGCATATCCTTGGAGACTGGCAAAAAAATGCTGTGTTAAACCATCAGCAGGAGATGGAGGCTGAAACTCTTTGCCTTAGTTGTTCTGCATGGATTCCTCACTCTGAAATATGGGTATTCTATCTCTTCTGACATTATACGGCAGAGTTAATGTTGCATTTCTAGATCAGTTTGTCTTCTCCCATGAGCAGTCAGTTTTAAAAGCCTCATGTTTTTATAATGTTTAGAAGTTTAGGGTGCACTTGGCAGGAAATAAAAAAAAATATCCAGACTCATGTATCTTTATCAGTAGTTTCTGGATAAAAAAGTAGTTTTTTATTAAAGGAACGTGTGTACATCTGTATGTGCCATTTACACAGATCTCCTTACTCTGGGATTTTTAGAGGCAGTCTGCTGCTTTGGACCTCTTCACAGAGTCAAATGTAGTTGCAGCTGGATTAGAGTGACATGAAGACAGTTGTGGCCACTTGAATGTGATTCATTCTCTTGCTCAAGAATGCCTTATTAGTTGAGTTCATACTTGGACTCTGATGTTTGCTTATATCTTTAATGTTAACAGTCTTAAAATGTCATAATGCACTGAACTGCAAGCCAACAAAATGACCCCTGCAAAGCAGCTTAGAGTTAATATTGTTTTATGGGAGAAAGAGATGCTATTCAGTTACTAGATATAATTCCCGAGAAATATTGTCATTCTACATTTATTGCTGGTGTTGTGGGGTTTTTTTAAATCACTTTAGAAGTGTAAATGTAAGAAAACAATTTTACCTACAGAAAACAACATTTATATGCAAAAAGTTTGTATTTTGAAAATGTTAAATTTGTTTCAGGACTGTTCTTTTTGCTACCTCTTAGTTTTCCTTGAGGCTTCTGTTTTGTGGGGTTTTTAATTTTCCAGAAAACATACATGATCCAGACAGGAATAACACTACAAAGCTTGTTTATTTTGGCAATAATTTTTTTTCCTTGTCTGGATAAACAGTACTCTGGATCCCATTCCCAAGTGGCACTGCATTACTTTGTTAAAGATCCTTTGGTAATAATAGCTTAAAAATATAGAACAATTTGCAATGAAGTCATTGATCATGTTAATTCACAATAGCTGAGAACCCAGTTTAGCAGCTGCATATTCATATTTTTTCTTACCATAACATTGGGTTTGAGGTAGGTTGCTGTTTGAAATATTTTCCTGCAGTGTTGCAGATCTTATTTCTTTCCAGAGGAGACATCTGAATTGTCTTCAGTATCATGCTCAGCCCGTTAGGATGGTTTCTATTAAAGTATTACAGCATTCAGAGGAGAAACTGTTTGATAGGATCCTTGTTATAATATTTTTACATCTACTGATAAGCAGTGTGAAGGTGACAGTATAAGGGAGCACATTAGATAGAGTTCATTTTTCTCATTTTCTAGTTGGAAGTCTGGCATAATGAAACATGCCACCTTGAATAGCATAAAGCATATTTTTTTTCCCCCACTTCTGAATATTTCTTATTGTTTTATTTCTTGCTCACTGAACAAATGTGGATGTTAATGCACACACTGAAGTGACTACTGTCATTTTTTGTGAAATTTAACTTGGGAGTTCATATGCAAAGAAACATGCATAACAGCTTTGAATGTATTATGTTGATGATAGTTGTAACCACAGAAGAACAGAATAAGGAGAAAAAATATCCGGAGAGTATAAAACCAAACTAGATTTTGATGCTCCTATTCTTAATGCTATTCATCAAATCTGATAAAAACAGCCTGCAGTAATAAAGAAATATACTTTGAAGTAAAGATGTTTGAAGTATGCCACTTACCTATGGTGTTCTATTGTCTGTCATTTGTACTAATATACCGTTTTCAGTATAAAAATATTACATGTTTAAATTCATAGCATTTTGGGGGAATTTGTATTTGTGTAAGCCAATTTAGGGTGGGTTAAACTAGCAATAAACCAAATGAAGGTATTGTCCTGGGTTCAGCAGTAGCAGTCATTTTTTATCCTTCTTAGTAGCTGGTGCAGTGCTGTGTTTTTGACTTTCAGCCTGGGAGCAGCACTGATAACACTGATGTTTTTAGTTACTGCTTGGTAATTTTGGTCTGACCAAGGACTTTCTGAGCCTCATGCTCTGCCAGGGAGGAGGGGAAGCCGGGAGGAAGCAGAAACAGGACACCTGACCCAAACTGACCAAAGAGGTATTCCATACCACAGCACGTCATGCCCAGGATGTAAAAAAATGGAGGGCAGTTTCCTGGAAGAGAGGGGTTCACTGCTATGTTGGGCTCAGTATCGGGTGGTGAGCTGTTGGATTCTCTTCCCTTGTTATTTCCCTTATCATTATCATTATTGGTGGCAGCAACAGTAGTTTGTGTCATACCTTAGTTACTGGGCTCTTCTTATCTCAACCTGTGGGAGTTACATTCTTTCCATTTTCCTCCCCATCCCTCCGGGAGTTGGGGGCAAGAAAGAGGGGGGACTGAGTGAGCAAGCGAACTACATGGCTGACAGCTTAAGCCTGGACAGCTGTTTACTAGAGAGATTCCTATATGACAGTTCTTTCATTGTATTTTTCTACTTTGTATCTTTTTGGTGTGCCCTGCTGAGGAGGCCTGCACTCTTGCTCTATCCACATTTCTTGTACTGATTTTCCAAAACCACTTTCATACATCTTTCAAAATATATTTACAAGTAATAATGCATATTACCGGGGATTAATCTACCAGAGTTCTTGTCTTAACACATTATTTGTGCTGAATTGCATTCAGCAAAGGAAACCAAGAGACCCTTAAAATATTTTTCCATTCTTGTTGAATACTAGAAATATCATTTTAAAAGTGCTGTGATGGGAGGCTCATCTCCCATGTAATACTGCCATTTGTCACCCACCTTGACTGCTGTCTCAGCAGTAGCAGAGACTAGCCATTTCTAGGGGGTTCCTTATGTTTGGAACCAAGTCTGGTGCTGTCCTCACGGTTTGGATCAGGGAGCAGCTGTAGGCAACAGGGGGTTTGTGGGTGGTAACTAAGTTATACATATGAGCAGGCCCTTGCTTTCCTGTTCTCAGTGGTGGGCAGATAAGGGCATTTTTCATCTGCTGCTGGAGCTCTTACCGTCAGGTTTTCTTTAGGGGTTGTGTTTGGTTGTTGGGATAGAATGTTTCTCTTTAGAGTTGTCAAAGTACAATGTTGCATATGGTAGTGCTTCCCTTCAGTAAATGGCCTCTCTTTCCTGTGGGAAAACATTTAGTGAAACTGTGTGCTAGTTCCTGTGTTTTCTGTGTGCTTAGTAACAGGATGGGTTGCCCAGGGAAGTTGTGAATGCTCCATCACTGGCGCTGTTCAAGGCCAGGTTGGAAAGAGCCTTAGGTGACATGGTTTAGTGTTGGGTGTCCCTGCCCATGGCAGCGGGGTTGGAACTAGATGATCTTAAGGTCCTTTCCAGCCCTAACTATTCTGTGATTCTATGGATTAAAGATGCCCAACAGCCGTGGGGCATGTAGTAATGTTGGGTAACTGTGTAGTACTTGGAGACAAAATTAATGTACTGATTTGTGATGCATCCAGTAGAAATATTGTAATCTATTGAGCAGTTTCAGGTTTTCCTTAGCCTGTTGATGTAATTGAATAGTTGATAGCATGAAAGTAGAAAAGGCAATGAGTGTTGAGGGAAAATGAGACAAAGTTGCATGTGCCCGGAGGTGTTAAAGAAAAGGATATGGAAAGTCAAATGAAGAACGTTTCAAAACCAGTCAACGCTAGTTGTAGGAAGGGAGTTTCCATCCATCCAAACAATTTGTTTGAGTAAGCGTGGGCTAATTTTTAAGGATTAGGAGGATTTAGATGCTTGGAAGTTTTTTTGCATGTTATTTTGATTAAATGAAAACATTTGGGCTTGATTATATTAATCTGGAACTGTTCAAGGTTATTTGCGTACCTTGAAAACAAATTAGATGATGTAATTACATAGACAAGCTGTATATCAGTGGTTTCCTAGTTTCTTTGTTGATGATTTCATGCCCTATTCTTCTGTTTCCAACTCCTAGCCGTGGCTGCTTTATCAGGATTCATGCTGCAAACATTCTTCTAAAATGCATTCAGCCTTTTAGATACTCCCTGGGGGAGCATCTCAACACACCTTTTCTGTTTGACTCAATTTGAACAGTGATACCCATCAAGCTGTCACAGGCTGGGGGGAATTAAGGCCTTCGGATGCTAAAGAAATCAGAGCTTGTTATCACCAATTAATTGCCCAAGGATAACCAAAATACTTAGCATGCTTGTAATCATTTAAACCTATCCCTACATTTCTAAAGGCTGTAAATTCATTTAATAAAGAAATTGTTAAATTTGTCCAGTCATATGTTGGCTGATCCTTAAGAGACGATTGAGAGTCTTGGCTTATGGCAGACCTAAATGACATACGTTGCCTTTCTTAGCTCCATTAATATTTTATTTTGTTTGTAAGATACACCCATGTGTGACCTGAAATTTCTTGTCATCTTGTACATGCCTATCTCCACATTCTTATCAGACTCTGAGCAGCTAGAGGGTTTCACATCCTAATGGATATTTTTATTTTATCTTTTTCTTCCCATTTTCAGAGGAAATGGCAACAGCCTAGTGAGAACCAAGCTCCAGTGCTCCCTTTGTCTGACTGCCAGTTGTGCACATACAACAGTTGGGCAATCCAGTATCTTCTGATCGTCTCTCCCAGTGCTTGGGTCTGGTTTTTGTTGGGAATGTCCCCTATGCCTCTGGCAATGTTCAGCCATTCTGTTTGTTTAAGTTCTTTAACCTCAATGACAAAACAAAACAAATCAAGAAACTTTCATCAGAAGCTGAGCTGTTCAAACATACCCTGGGTTTATATCCTGTTCCTATCGTAAGTGGTCCTTTCCCCAGGGCTTTTTGGTCTTTATTAACCTCAGATTCCCACAGCCTTGTTGAGGAAATGTAGTGTTTCCTTCCTCTGTCTTTTTGGAGGCTTTCCTCCTTTCAGTTCACTTTTCTCAAATGGTCTGTGTGTAATTCTATCTCTGGTGAAGTGTGTGCCTGTGTCATAATCAAATGTAGCCCTTTCTCCTGGCCATAAACTACATGAGGAAGCACCGCAATTAGTGCGTGCATGTTTATTATCTATTTAAAATTATCAGATAGTTTTTCAGTGTTTCTTCTTTTTTCTAAAAGTTCTCTTAATATTTACCATTTGAGGTTATCAAGGTTTCGGTTTAGCCTGGTGATGACATCCTATTTCTTTTTGCACAGCTGAATGCAACTTACAATTGTATGTTTCAGAATATTTATTTTGTTACAGAAATTTATATTCTCAGTATAGATTAAATGTATTCTCATTCAAAGTTCATTCCTCATACATTAGGCCAAACCTTCAAGAGATGTAAATCAATATAACAGTTCAGAAATCAGTTGACTGAGTTATTTTCATCATGTGATGATGTGGGCAGCTTGGAATTTTTATTTTCTGGTTTATGTAAATACTGAGACATTAAATTTTTTTACCTCATACTAGACCTTTCAGCAGCATTTGTTTTTATACTTATTTGCGCAAGTTATTTGTGTGAATATGCATGGCAAGCAGCTACCAAAAGGGACATGAATGAACTCTTCTCTATCAGTATTTTACCTTCCCATTTTTTTTAGCACTTCTAGTGTTTTTTGCTTGAAAGCAAAAGCTTTTCATATGCCTGTTCATTACCCAGTGGACTCCTGCAGGAGAGGAAAGACTGAAGAAAGTCCTGTAATGCAGAGATATGCATGTGATGTGGCCTTCCAGGCACCCACTGATTTACAGAAACAGGAGTTTGGAAGAAATTAATGTATTCTGGTGGAGATACTTGGTATATTAATACTGTTTAAAGGCTGGATTTTGCATGTTTCCTGGTTGCCTTGAGTCCAGAAATGCTGGGAAGAAGACCTGTAACATAGGCTTCTTGTACTCAAGGCATCCCTCTGTAAGACTATTTTTATTTGCCTTTTTTTCACTGTACTGCTTTAAAAACACCAAATTGCTGTCCCCTTAATGCTATTTAATCACCTTAGCTTTCAGTCTTGCTCAGGCAGATCTTTACAAGTACCTAAAATTCTTTGTATGTTTTTGCCATTGCAGTGAATTTCCTCATTTATGGCTGCTCAGGGAGAAACTATACCAGAGAGAGACAAGTAGCTGTCAGGCTTTGATTACTGCTGAGATCAAAAATCCTTCGTTTTGCCCTTAAGTAACAGCCACTCTTTAAGGATGTCTTCTATTCACTCAGGTGAAATCCCAACAGCACTGGCACCCTGGAAATGAAGCCTGCACTGGCATGGGTAGCCTTCCAAAGTTAACTAGGCCTTTTAGCAGAGTGCTGCAGCTTGAAGTACTTTCAGTTAGTTTATATGAAATTAAAATATGAGATAAGAAAAATATTAAATATACATCTGTAGAACGGAGTGGTAGAACAAATCTGGCTGTTTACATTTGCATGTGGACCTATTTGGCAATCAGGCACTGCCTTTCCAGACCCTGTTAATACAATACGAGGGTGCTCTGTGACAAGTTGGGCTGATTGTGCTGTTTTTTGAGCACTCTTTCTGGGCCAAATGAATTACGCAGCTGGGTTGGAGCTCTTCGAGCTGCTGAATGCCTTACTTTGTCTTCTTGCAACATGGAACACAAGGGTAACTTTTCCAATACTGACGTTTTATGTTCCTAATAATAGCAATAGGCTTTGGTTGTCCAGAGATTACACTACTTGGAATAGTAAGTACTAGGTTCCTAATTACCTTGCATTCTCCCTAGTTTCTCATTTTTATTTGGTAATTTGGTATAGACTGAGCAAGCAATCCAGCAAAAGCGCATAATTACAGCAAAGTGTAGATTTTTATTTATTTATTTTTAGTCTGTATCTTATCCTAGAGCTGACAAATGGACACTATGTGGCGTTTTTCAAAAAAATACCTTGGTTTGTCTTGCACAAAAACTGAGTGTTTTTTCTGTTGTTTTTACATCATTTAGTTTTTGAAAATGTTGACAGCTCAGCTAGATTATGGTTGATTATGAAGTCTCACATCATATTTTTAGAAAGTGCTGAACCATGCCTTATTACTGTCTGTAGCCAAGTTAAGAAATGTTTTCATTTGATGTTGACATTTTTCATGTTTCATTTGATCATTTGTGTTGTTGTAAATGTGCAAGTACTAGCTGGAACAGAAGTAATTACCCTTGCCTTTATATTGCAGTTAAAATAATTTAATACTTTGGAATTTGCCTCTGAAATAATTTGAGTAGAATCTCTCAATATTTTTATTATCTGTGTGGGTAGGTATACAAATTAGCTTTTTTTATTGGAAAGAGAAATGTGAAGCAAAAATCTGGATACTCAGTAAGACATAGTATGGTTTTCCGGAGTACAACCAAAGCTTAAAGTGAAAATGGAAAATTTATCCTTAGTACTGTCTACTCCCTGGTGAGTTTTCCCACAGTCTTCCAGGGAAGTGTAGATGGTCCAGGATTTTTGGAAACGGACTGAATAAAAATACCTGTACAAAACTGCGATCAAGAGGTGCAGCCAAGCAGTACATTAATTTAGCATCTTGCTTAATAGCCTTATACTTAATAGCTAGTATTTCTATGAGGAGAATGTGTTTAGCATGATTGTCATGGAGAGAAGATGCAAAATAGGCAGAGGTCAAAAAGAGGTTTGTCATTGGAAGAAGGTGTGAACAGGCAAGGTCACAAGGAGGCAAGGGAAGTGGTTCTACCACAAGGCAATTAAAAGCTCATGTCAGATGGATATTCATTCCTCAGATGCTCTAAGAATGAAGGGCCCAGCCCAACTCATTTTATACTCAACTTGTGTGTGATCTGTGGTCAGACAATACTAAAGCTGAAGTCATTAACACAATTTTCCTTTCTTTCTTAATTTCAGTTATTTGCCACCTTCCGTGCATGAATGGAGGCCAGTGTAGTTCTAGAGATAAATGCCAGTGCCCTCCTAGTTACACCGGTAAACTCTGTCAGATCCCTGTACAGACTGCCAATGCTCAAAAACTCTACCATCACCCACAACAGGTGAACAAGGCTGTAGGATCACAAATCATCCACTCTACTCATACTCTACCACTGACAATGTCTGGACAGCAAGGTGTTAAAGGTAACTTTTTTCTTGATAGACATTTTTTCCTTTAGAGTTGATTTTATTAATTTTATTAATATTATTTAATTAATTTTATCTTAGGTATCCAACCAGTAAAGACAATGATATGTCTATATAATGTGAATCTTGACACACAACTTAAGTCATGAGCTCACCAGAATGACTAGGAAGTATTTTGCTTAATGGCTGAAATAATAAGCAATAACAGTGCTACTGAAAAGAGTTTATAGCTAAATTTAATTTGCTTTCAGTGGAATCTAATGCGGATTACAGAGTCTAAGGATAATGCTGGGGCCTTCTTCCAGGAGTGCAAACGTGTTCAAAAAGAGAATGATCCTGGCTGAACAGAGTCCATAAACTGCAATGTACCTAGATAGAAAGTAGCAGGTAGTTTTTTGATTTCTACTGGAGGGAAGAGAAAATGCTTTTCAACATAACCAAATTTAAATCAATGTAAAAGTAAAACTGCAATCCATGTTTATCTTTGTTATATCACTTAGTAGAGTCTATAAGTTAGTTTTGTGGTGAGCTTTTTAGTGTAGATAGGCCATGATATGATTCAGTTAAATAGAACATTCTTTCCAGGTCATATAACAATATCACGTAAAAACGGTAGGGATTTCCTACTGCTAATGCTGTGAAGAAGGCAGAGCATCAGAAATGAGAAAAGCTGTAATATTAATCACATTTTGCCCCGGCAAATAATGTTTGTTTGAATTGCTAGATTGCTTTTTCTTTCTTGTCAAAGGTGTTTTTACAATTACCTCTCCAAGATTGTTACCTCTGAGTAAAAACAAAATATATGGGTGAAAGATGTGAGGAGGCTCAGACATTGGCAATGAGTTGCTGAATAACTGCTAAAAGAGGCCAAACTATTTGTGTGTTTGCGATAAAACGTAATCTAATATAGTAATTCTGTTTCCAGAAAGGGACATAGCTGTAAAGGAAGTGTTGACAGTATTCTCCTGGAAACACAATATTTTATAAACGTTTTTAAGTATCTGCTCCATCTTTTCAATGGATTTGTTCTCTAGGGACTGCTGCACAGTCCACTGGGAAATGTTTTCCACTGACATGATGGAGTATTAGTCCCTAAAGCTGCCCAGAACTTTTCTGACTCTGAAAGACAAAAAGGGGGGGAGGGAAAGGAGAATGTAATTTATAATTACCTAGACACTTAACAAAGCAGCAATTTATTTCTGTGACTGTTTCATTCCTGAACAAATTATTTTAGACAATATGGTGGACCGTAAAATAATTTTAAGATACAGGGGTTTGGTTGTTTTTTTTTTTTTCAGATTTGGAGTTGCTGTCTTAAAACACACAAAAGGCTTCTCATTGCTAAAGAGTCTGACCTCTTAAATATTTTCTTTTTCCTGGCCCTCAAGTCCTCATCAGAACCATCAGCAATCACAATGCCTTTTCTTCTCTTTACATGCCCAAATGCGGATGTTGGATTGTTGACAGAGGAATGTTTCTTTTCTTTCAAGGAAAGAATAAAACATTTTATCCTGAAATGGCTGGCAGAAATAAAAAATAATCAGCACATCTAGGCAATGATCCAAGACCTGGAGGGGATTGTGGTAATAATACTACATGGGAGGAACCAGCCTAAATTTGATGGTTTAAGCATCTGAACATCTCCAGGTGGATTAATGGATTAAAGCAGTGCAATTCAGAGATTTCTTTTGAGGGCTAATATATTTTGTAGATTTATCATCTGGATGGAGAAACTAGTTGAAGGGATCCATCTTCATAAGTAAAAATGTATGTTAGTAATTACACTGGGGTGAGTTTTGCTCTTTTCACAGACAGATTATGCAAAAACAGTCTAATAGCCTAAGAAGGGCCTTACTGCTGCTCCTTGTAATGCTGGACCTTTTCTTGTGGGCCTACCTGTGAACAGAGCTCATGCAGCATAAGTTTTGTTTGAAGGTTGTTTTCTGATACAGGCAAGATCTGGAGAGCTGTTAGGGCCCTGCAGCCATGTTTTGCTGTCTTTCTGCTCCTTTACTGCTGATGTTTCATTTTCAATATGTTTTTCATATTTTCATAAATGAAACAATGCAGGGCAGAGTAAAAATAAGTTTGCTTCTTTTAAGGAAATCTTGTGTGAGGCTGATTAATACTATAAATGTTCCTAGAGATATAAAAGTAATATGAAAACCAAAAGCTATCTCTACAAAATAATGTAATTTTAAAACACCTAAATAAATGAAATACACTTCCTTGGAAGTGGAGCTGTGAGGTTGAAATAAGAACTGAAAATCAAGTTCCTAAGAAGTCCAGTCAAATTCCAAAGAGCAGTCTGGCCTCCTGGAGTCAAGGAAACAATTCAGAAAACTCAACAATCCTGTATGCATTGTAGAAAAAGAATATCAGGTGATAATTGTTGGTTCTTGATGTTTGGACGGACTTTTAGGTCTAATGGATTGGCTGACCTCAAGTAGCCTGTGCCGTACATGCTGATGAGATAGACCCAGTCAGACACAGTAAATGCTAAGTGTTACGCAGCTTACAAACTATAGAACTTTTTTATAGAACTCTCCTATCTGTTCCCTCTCCCCTGTCAGTAATTTACATGTTTAAAGGGCAACCAATGAAGAAAGAGGCTTGCGGGCCAAAAACAGTTCTGTGCACATTATATTGACAGAAGGGTCTCAGTATATATACCCAGACTTAAAACTACAACTGTATTTAAAAACAGAAGTAACTGAAAAATATTTCCTCCCTCTTTATGTGCCAAATCCTGAACTCAAAGTTCAGCAAAGGGAGTGGTGATTGTAGATGGTTGATTTGCTGGCAACTCTTTCAGGAGCAAACTCAGGACTTGGCTGGTATATAAAGGTGAAGAGATGAAATCTGAAGCTTTTTCTCTGTTCCAGAGAAAGATGATGGATCTGAAAAAGAAAATAAAGCTTACTATATATCCAAAAATAACCCAGTACAGTTTGAATTCTGGAACTTTGAATGGGATTCTTATTACACAGTATGACCACAAATATTAATGTCATACAAGCCAATTTGGACATCCATGTTTGTGTAGCAGTCTTTACAATCCTATAATGTCATTCTTTCCTGTGTGCAGTTTTCATTTTCTTGCTTTGTTAATGAGAGGCTGTGTTATTTCATCCTTCCATCTAACCCCAAAATTTGGACTTCATTTACGTTGCACTCCCTTTATGGCAATCTGTAAAAATTCTGATGTACAAAAATGAATGTCTTAGAGGTGCCTAAGATTCCTTTTTTGACATATTTTACTACCAATTTTTCTTATGTGTTTTTCCTTCAATTATTTTAGTGAAGTTCCCTCCTAACATAGTGAATATCCATGTGAAACATCCCCCTGAAGCCTCAGTTCAGATCCATCAAGTTTCAAGAATTGACAGCACATCAACAGGACAAAAAGCGAAAGTACCTCAGCCAGTACATCCACAGGTCTCTTACCAAGGTCTTCCGTATCAGAAGACCCAGAAAGGACATTCTGCTTACACAAATCAACAACCCATTCCTCATATGTTTCCTGTTTCAGTTAAAACTCAGCTTGGGCGCTGCTTCCAAGAGACTGTTGGGACACAGGTAAGAAAATTGTGCTCAGGCTTTTGAGACAGGTAGTTTTAAAATAATATTATAGAGGAAGGAAAAAATGTAACTCATCTCTGGGAAAGGACACATTTGTTACTCTTTTGCAAAAGAAAATGGTTTTGAGACTATAAAATTGTTACAAGACAACATTCTCCTGACCATCCTTTTTCTTCAAGCTAGCATCCTTATTTTCTGTGGACTTGGATCCCTGACATTCTGATTTTGGTTATTATAGCCTATTCTAACTTCTCTATTTATAAGCTATTTCTGCAAATAAAAAAAAACATTACTTAAATCCTAGCTTTACCTTTCCTGGTTGAGTAACTGAGGTTATACCATCTTCTGCACCTTGTACTGTCCTTTGGTTTAATGTTAATTTGGTTTTCTGCATGTGTATCTCAACAGCCAATATTTTTCCAGGAGCTGCAGTTTTCATTGAAATTCCTATTCAACAACTTCATATGTTTTACAGTATTGTAGGCTAATATTTTGAATCTCTTGAAATGTGACATTGAATGGGGTAAAAAACCCCCAGAAAAACCAAAGGAATGTTTGCTAGAGCAATAAAATCTTAGTTCAGTTTAAAGTAATATGTTCACATCAGTTTGTACATTTGACTATTCAAAATTGCACATCTTCCTTCAGCTCTTGAAAGCATTTTAGTAAATAACACAGCATTGTCATCTTTACATATCTGTTTAAATATACAGAGAGGGGGAAAAACTCATATGTAACAGACTGTTAAAAAAGTTAGCAAGGTAGTGTGATTTATTGCTTATCACTATGCTGAAATCTAATGTCTTGAGATCAATTTAATTTTGTTTTTGTTACCTGAACATGGGCCTCAGGCTGAAATTTTTTGGGAGGTTTCAGAAAAATAACTTTTTCTTTTTTTTTTTTTTTTTATTTAGGGATGATGTTAGAGAATGAATACGATGTTTTACTCAGGTTAAAAAAATAATTAATGACTTTTTTTTGTGAAGATTTGGATTGTCTGTATGCTTTGAAGTAGAAACGTCAATTTACCAGAAAGGTCACTCTGCTTTTGGTCCTTCCAGTAACATGAAACCAAAGTTATCTGATTTTCAAGCATCTGAAAATACGTTTCCGATATATTGCACAAATATTTGGATTTCACCTGCACAGAGCACGGTGAAATGCATCCCTGAAATGT
>JAOEHX010050895.1:0-19338 GCA_025448015.1 Bolborhynchus lineola | reverse complement strand
TCATTAATTTGGCAATATGTAGCTACAAGATCATTCCATTTATATGCACTTGACATCAACATCAAGAAAAATTAATGGCTGGGATGGTATATTACTTTAAACTGTATATATAAAAAGCATATTACTTCAAATATTCTCCATATTTTTACTTTTCTTCACTGTATATTTGGTTAGCTTTCCACTATTCCTTTTTCTTACTTTCCAAAAAAAAGGAAATGCATTTAAACTCTAATATGAGCTAGGAAAAAAAAAAAAAAAAAAAGGACCAATTTGAATGAAACTATTTATAATTCTCTGATTTGAAAGAAGGTCCAAAATACAGCATGTTGGGAAAACGCGAGCACCAGCATATCTTGTATAAAAGCATAGTAGAGTTCATAGATTTAGTAGACACATCATCTGTATGAGTTACTCTGTTGGACACAAACTAAACCCCATATTGTGTGAAAAGAAACATCTTTAAAAACAACCACACCATAGACCGGAATCATATCGCTTTTAAATTCATCTTGAACGCTACTGTCTATATTTTTCCCTATCTGAAGGCAAGCAATAATTTCTCTTCTTTTCAATTTCAGATATTTGCCAAAGGGTTTTTCCAACGACAATTCTGTGTTTTCTCTTCAAGCATGAGATTTTCACCAACATTGACATAACATCCAAATGACTAGTTAGACCTTCATGAGCTTGTGCCAGCTGTGCCACCTTGATGCCTTATAGCACTGCTAACTTGAATTCTACTCACCAGCATTGTCTGTATCAGTTTCTGCACGTAAAACAAAGCATTAGTACAATAGCTGGATGCTCTGGTCCATCAAGGCCTTGCTTTATGCTTTAATGCTCTGCTTCATGTTTGAAATTTACTCTAGAATACCCATTCCTAACTGGAAGTGTACATTACAGGACAAAAGCATGAAGGTTATTCAAGGTCCTGTCAAAATACAATATGGATTTGTCCTACACAAAGATAGTACTGTGATTATTTCAAGAAAAAGAAATTTGCTAAAGCAAATACAAGCAATGTTAGAAATCAAGTGAACAGTTGCAGTGAACTCACTGATACTGGCTTTTTTCTGTCCTGGTCAATCCAGACACCTGCATCATTTCCTTAATTATAATACTTTCATATTTCTGTAACGTCTTTTCCTTGCAAGTGTGCCCACTTTATCAAAATAATTCACATATTGTAGCCTTTCTATTTTCAGGCTGTACCTAAAATTACAACTTCATTTATGTTTCTAATCAACACATAAAATATTCCTATTAGGGGTGATTTAGAGATCAAACTGATTCAGAATTCTACAAAGTATAAGTCTACCTGTAAAACTCAATTTCAGGAACTGTGTCAGCTGCCTTAAAAAGCAGAACTAAGACACCAAGACTGCAAGCCACTTGTTGCACAGCAATTCTCTTTCCAAGTGTCTAACTACTTCCAAATAAAGGTAAACTTGTATTTTTGTCAAACTATTCACATAAACAAGAGCAAACTCAGAATCATTTCAAGTGCACCCATCAAAAACCATATTTTTAATCAGTGGCAAGTCTATCTCATTGTTAATAAGCACTTATATTACCAATTAAAAAATTGTCATTCCACTTACTGTGCCACATCAGATACAGCTGGCAGTGGAGACTCTTCTGATACAAGGTCAATGTCATCAGTGAAGCTGTTGGCCCGTGACATTTCCTGGGTATTCACTTCTAAACCTCTTTTTGCTGCACAAATAATTTAAGGAAATCATAATAAATTAGGCAAACAACATTTACAAGCTCTTTCCCTCACTTAAGCTAAGATAGACTGAAGGAATGGTACTAATATGAGACATCTTTATTTTTTTGTCAGAATCAGTGAAGTTGATGTTTATATGCCATACAAAAATACATATGTGCAGGTACATAATTCAAATATACAGGGACCTCTTACAAGAAAAGCTTTTCTTCTTGTGGATTGTCTTCCTGTAAGAAGAAATTCATCATACCCATAATTTTAATATTGGAATGATGATAGAAATAATCTAACTTTCATTTCCCCAATTAATATGATAAAAATATAAACTACATATAAATCACACTTTTGTTTCAAGTATTCTATTTGGTCACTATATTCACCAATGTTCAAAAATTCTCCCACTGACCAGAGCCTCAAGTGTTTGAATGCAGTCAGCTCAGCAGGGTGACCACAATGGATACAAAGCTCTGCTGTAGCTCAGCTTATCTTCCAAGCCCTACAGATTTCGTTACAGATTCAGAAGACATATGATGGACAATAAAGGATTTCATTCTCAGACTACAAAGATAGAGAAGTGCAGCTAGCCTTGTAACCGACAAAACCCAATGTTTTAAAGAAGTCTCTCAGTGCGCACTTCTATTAAGTACAGGGCTGACTTCTTCCACCACAAATGTGAAATACATATGCACCTGCCTTTCTGAGTTCAGCTACATCAATATCCATATGCAGTTTCTGCTTTAAGGTCTTGACAATATCTTTTCCTATATTTATTTTTTTCAAAAGCTATGAAATATATATAGCTTAAATTGCTGTGATCTGAAATAGCAATTTTTTTCATGACTACTAGTGATCCTAACAGTTTCTAAGGAAGATCCCTATCTATTTTAATTCTGATCATTCTTGAAAGCTTGGCACATATATCTATGAGCTGGCAGAGTCTAGCTTGGAAAATGCATAGGATGATACATATATATTCAAGGAAGGAAAAGCAAAGACAAATGTTTGGGGGGGCAGAAGAGATCACTAAATATCAAACAACACAAGTAAAAGACAACACAAGTAAAAGACTAAGTAGTGTCACTTGCATAAACAGTGTCAGGTAAGAAGAAAAAGCAAACCACGTGGAAGAAATGAGAAAGCTTGCCTCTCAGAAAGCTGGATTGTTGAAACCTCAAGCTAATTCTAGAGTACCACTTTGTCTAGACTACATTAAAGTTAAATACTGAAAAGCATAGTGACACCAGAGCTTATTATTGGAAGAGCCATAGCACAAATGGGAAGGAATGAAAATGAAGTCTATGAAATATTATAAAATGGCGTAACAGAACACTGCTAAAAGACATACAATTACAAAGGTATTTTATTTACATCTGTTGCAGTTAATCACAACTAAATTATGTTTGTAGGGGAAACCCAAATCTTCCTGGCACTTGGAACATGACCTTCTGTGCATTTCTAGCTCTACTGAAATACTGTGGTTGCTCTAGAGGAGCTTTATTTTGTGAGACCTGCCAGTTCTGCACTTGTTCTGAAAAGACATTTCTGTAAGAGAAGCATGTAACCTTATTTCTGGACAAAGTCTTGAGGTGCATAGATCCAATATCTGAAGCCCTGCTTTGGGAAGCACTCACAGTATTAGGAATAGGCTCCTTCAGCATCTAAAGAAGTAATATTGCCCATGATCGCAACTAAAAAATTGAACTGGGAGAATTTTGGCTTCAATTTCAGTAAGATTTCCCTCATAGAAACTCAGCGGAATTTGAGTTGACCAAAGGCAGAATTAAATCACTGTGGCCATGTAAGGCGCAATCAAATGGAAAGGAAAATATAGCATTGCTATAAATTCCTAATACACATTGGAAAAATACACAATACAAAATGCTAAATAAAGATCTAGCTAATTCATGGGGAATTGCATCCTTTATAGCACAGGACAGATATTAAAATTGCTGTAATGTGTGTGGCATGATAAGAAGTAGGATTGTATTTTCTGTCATTTTAAAGGTTTGGTCCACATTGCCTTATCAAGCTTATCTCTCTCATCACACTGCTGTTTGTAATCTGCATCCACAGCCTGTTAAAGAAACCATGAAAACATAATTTGCATTTGTCTTGCTAATTCCTTTTCTGAGAAGTGTTTCTGCTATAATGGGTCTTTGCTCCATAACATGATAGTTACGAGAAAACAGGAACAACAGCAGCATGCTTGTTCAGAAACCTTCACTTCCTCATTATTGCCATTTGTGTGTGCTGTGCTGAGCACGGAAGAGCAGCTCTGCTGTTACAGCAGGAAGCACGTCGAACCCTTGCTTCTCTGAGCATGGACCTGCTGCAGAGACATGTAGAATATAATCATGGGCTTAATAACCTCAAGCTGCTCTTGGTTACCTACACCAGCAGGGAAAGCTTCTGTTCCACCTTTAGGTAGGGTAAAAGCATATACATTTTCTGTTTGGTGAAGACTGCTATGATTAGCTGTGACAGTCGCATGATTACCTGTGACAGTCTCATCCCACAAATAGTAAAAACACATTTAATTACTACAAGCGTTATGAAAAAGACAATGATGTGGTTATGTACTTCATACAAACAGGAGCTCTGTAACATACACTCCATAGTTAATTTTCTTAGTTGAATTGAAGATATGCACTCTTCAACTCCATAAAACTAAGTACATGGGTCATGTCTCAAAGATTGTTCCCTTGCTTCTCCTCTCCCCTCCTACACTTTCCATGGTAAGATCTGTGGCCAAAATAATTTTTGGCAGTTCAGTTACAGAATAGATTTCTATCAAAAACCTGCCTCTAGCTTACACTATTTACATTAAAAGAAAGAACAACTTCTCCTAGAAACACTGCCCTTAAAAATCAAGTTAAAGCAGAAATAACAGCTCTGAGGGTCATAATATTTGGATGGCGATACTGTAAGATTCCCTACTACTCTCAGAGCCACTTCCTTCAATTCAGAGTCAGTTTAGATTCTTGTTTTGTGAAGAATTAAGCCATCACAAGAAAATACCTCTTTTATCCTTGCAATAGAGAAGTTACTTAGTATTAAATGACTTTTATCATCCATTAATTCTGTGTGGTCCTGCTTTAAAATATTAACCCATTATTAATGCTTTCTGGTTCACACATCCAAACATTAATGTGAATGGCAAATGCAAGTAAAATGTCCAATGTTCTGAATCTTTTCTGTCCTTAAGGTGACTGTTGAAGTGGTAAGCAGTTATCTTATTTGAAACACTCCTTCTGGAACCAACTTGGTTTCTGTAAGTAACTGTCACTTTCCCCAAGTGAACTTCCAAAATTCATTTAGGCAGCAATGTTCAGTCATAAATCAACAATCCTAAAAATCACAAAAAAAGGAATAGGATTTTTTTTTTTCTGAATGTCAAGAAGCCATGAGCTTCTGAGAAATAAAGTAATTCACTATAATCACTCATGATAAGCATTTAAATATATTTGAAATACACATGGCAGTGATACTTTCCAGAAATAAAACTCAAAGTTGTATGGTCCAGCTACTACATATGGTAAGTTTATAACAGCTGCAGCTTAAGCCAAAAGAACTATATCTTCCCTCTCTATATTTATTTTAATAAGCTTTCCTCTTCCAAACTGAATTTATGGGAAGAAATGCTTAATTTTTTTTGGTGCAGATTACTAAGGAGGGAAGGCAAAGAAATAGGAAGGGAAAGAGAAGCCATCCTTCCTTTCCATGTGCTGCTAGTCACAATATTTAGCAGCTGTGCCTATTTGGTTATAAATATAAAATGTTTTATAAACAAGAATGGTTGCAAGCAGCAAGTTAAAAATACAGAACAGTATCTACCACAGTACAACAAATACCAGTGGATGCCATGAAACGGGTCAACTCATTAAAAGCAACAGCAAAAGGAAAGCTAAATTTCATATATCTCTATTTTTCCCTTCAGCGTGAGTTCCTAAAATGGTGAGAACATGTAATAAACACATCAAAATGTAACCCAGAGATATTTTTAATGCTGTTTTGCTTTATCTAACCTTAGATTCCTTATTTGTATCACACTAACTTCTGTCTTTGTAGTATGGGGGAAAAATGAACACCCAATTTACAACTGCAGCAGAAAATACAATTGCACATGGTTCTCATTACCATGGTCATCCTCAAACAGGCAATGTCCATTACCAGGACAAAATGATCAGGAAAATTTTGCACCATTCTCTTCTCAGATAAAAAAGGTGAAAAGAAAAAGCAGGCCTCTTCTACTGCAAATAATTCCAACTTACCATTTTTATGAGGAGGCTTGTTAATATTCACCAAAATAGTCCAAACACAAATTTAAGGATAATTCATACCATTCATACACAGCCTACTTTACAAGTGTGCAGAGAATTTCAGTGTCTGCTTATATTATATAAAAGGTACCTGAAGTTGCTACTCCTAGGAATACAAACACCAAAGAACTGGAAGGCAAGAAGATATTTGGCAAATTAAACTGGCACATGGATAGAAATGGATGGTATAGTTGAGGCAGTTTAATATAAACAGTTTCTGTCACATGAATATTTATTCCTCAGACTGTTAAGTAACAGACTGTGTAAGACAGTGCCAAATAGCTGGTGGCAGGGGAGAACTCATAGAGCAGATGGATAGAGATGACCAGGAAAACTGTAGAGCTCATTTAAAAATACAGGGAAAGGCCAGATGAGACACAAAAGAGAACCTATACCAGTGTTCAATGCAGTGAAAAGATAGAGAACACTGATGAAAATCATTTGTTTAAAACAGAACTTTATTTAAAAAAAAGTTAAGGGACCAAATTAAATTCCTTCAGTGCCACTGTCTTTTTATCACCTTCAGATCAGAAGTTGTTAAAACACACTCCTTCATAACACCAGGCTCCATTACTCAATGTAACAAACATCTATTAAGAAAACACAAGATTTAACATCATACATACGGCTATACCTTGACAGAAAATCCATGGGATGACTATGCTTCCTTTATCCACAGGGAGGAACTATTTATCATATCAGAGCATTATTTATTTCTTGTCTTCTCTCTTGTGGCAGGAACTCATATCACCTCACAGCTCAAACTGAAGTATTTTTAAAGCTGTACAGAGAGGCAACTGGTTTTGAGCTTAGACTGAGACATTTCCAAGTCCTTAATTTCCTCAGAAAAAGAAAATGGCTTATGAAATCCAAAGCACCTATAAATGTCTGACACCTGATCACCAGCCTGCCTTTAAAAGCCTCTTTAAGTTGCTATTATTATTTATTTAAGCAGCCAAATGGTATTCAACCTCATCTGAGCAGTAATGCTGGAAGAATATGGGAAAACATATCATTACCACAGACTGAATAACTTCTTTATGAAAGTTATAAGACCTTTTCCTCATTACTGTTGTAGAACTAAAGAGTCAGGAGTGTATATAAGACTAAACAAGAAACAGCTATTTTTATTTTAGTTTTCTGTGTTAAAAAATTGAGCATTTGAAGCTGGGATTCTAAATCCTGACTAGGTACTAAAATGTAGGTCATCTGCAACACACAACTCCAGGAGTTGTAAGTGCCCAGTACAGTTAAAAAGGACAAGCTACTTTATGTACCTAATTTTAGGCATCTAAATTTGTTGTCATTACAAACATGGCTGTAACTGCTATTCTTGTACATTCCTCTAAATTTGATTTTGTTCCCAGAGGACCTGCAGAATCAGACCAAAATTAATTAAAGAGTAGTTTGCTGGCAAAACAGAAATAAAAGAGCATCTAAAAAAGTGAACTGAATTAGAATAAGCTTGGATTTGCTGCAAACATATTGCTAAGTATATGCAAAAAGCGTCATTCACTACTGCTGCTATATGTAGTTACATGTTTGGCTGCAAGTGTTTAAGATATACTTCAACATCTGGTTTTCTATGTATCCGACTTGAAACAATCAGCACTCAAAATGCACTAATGCTGACTATATTTGTTGTACAATCTTTCATTTAGATAAACCTGCAGGCCAAATTACATACTGGCTTACACCCCATGGAACCACAATCACTCATAACAGGTCTAATGGGACAGCATGGAGATGTAAATGAATACCAACACATAATTCAAAATCACAAAGGCATGTAAGTACTGGAAAACATGCAGAAAGAGAGCAATGAAAGATACTTCTGAATGCATATGAAGATGCTGCTACCTATCCAACTTCCTGAATACTCTTGTAAGACCTAGCAGAAAAGGATGCAACATATTGACCGAAAAAAAAATTCTCCAGCATCATGAATACTGATCTACTGAAGCAAAAGTACATTCAGCACAAAATCAACTTCTTTAAATTAAACATATTGGCTTAGAATATTTAGCTGAGTATTTGTATGAAGTAACTCGTAGAGTGAGGAAATGTCCACATCACTGAACCTGTAATGTTTGGCATTAACTGACAAGCACGTTTGTTGATAGATTCAGAAAAGTGGTCAGGGACCAGCTGCAAAAGGAGTTGTAAGTACTTCCTCATACACAGATATGACCTGTCAGGAGAGAACTGCAGATTAATGGAGTAGAGAAGTATGCAGTGCTGGTGCCACTCACTAATCTGTTCAGATAGCAATTATTATATTATTTTGCTCATGATTGGTTTTCAGTTTTCCTCATGGGAATGCCCAGAAGAGGAAGCTAGAGGAAGGTGTTTCCAGTTGCTTGTCAAAATAACAAACTAAAATTTGTTCCAAAATAAATATCACATGACTTTTATTTTATTTTTTTTTAAACAGTGCTAAACACAGCTAGCTGTGAGTGAGCTGTGGTCATTCTGCCGTTATCAGTTAGTCACACTGCACACTGGAAAGTAAATTGAATATTTACACTACATAGCTAGGTATGGAATATGGATGCTTCCTTCTGACCTACCTTTCCCAGAACAGATACAGCATTTCAGGAGTACATACAGCTTTGCCAGCCTTTTTCTATGTGCATGCATAACATGCTCTTAGAGTTTCTACTTATTACAACAAAATTTACTTCTATGGACTTTTGTCCTGTGTCTTACTAAACCAAACAGACTAGAAGACACAAAAAAGTAAGAAAGCCGGAGAAAGAGGCAGCCTGTAACTGAACCTTAGAGAGGTTTCTTATTCTCAACCAGAATCATCCATAAAAATCTCCCATCTCTTAAGATATGGGTTTATCCATATGTATCTCAGGAAGAAACCCTTCCAAGGTTTCTATGTGTATAGAGAAGTGAACACTAACATCTTCAGTTTAATATTTCTTCTCTCTTGGGCTCTGCTTCTGAAAAGAAATTATGCTCTTTTTGATATGAAAGCACTAAGCTTTCTATTAATCACAAACACAGAAAAAACAGTCTTCCAAACTCAGTCAAATCTATGTGGTTGATATGGATGGTAATAACAGGTATAGTCGGATAAAGAGCTTGGTAAAGAGATTTTGCTGGTTTGTTGTGGAAGAGCAGCATTCACAGAAACCCACAGAGTTAGCTGCACAGCAGATACACATAACGGAAAATAAGACAAAAATAGCTTCAGAAGTGATCCTTCTCCACTGCTTGTCTCCCCCTTTTTGTTTTGTTTTATTTTTTTAATAGAACCCGAAGAACTTTACTTTAAAATGAAAAAAGTTAGTAGTCAGTGAAATGTAATTTGGCAGCTTGTTAGCCCTGCAGGGAGAGCTCAACACATACAAACTCTTAGAATTACACATAGGGAATGTATCATGTAATATAAATATATAAAGTTACTTTCCATTATGGGATTCAGAACTGCCATTATAGTAAAAATGTTTATTTTAAAAAGGAAGTACAGTTTTAGTGTGGCCATTAAAGAAAATAAACCAGTATGAAAACATTTTTATTTTTCGTGCCTCTTAATGCTCAAAGCATACAAACTGCAGTGACAACAAAATTAGAAACATCTTCCGAATTGTTGTCAATGTTTTGACTCACAAGAACACAAAACCAAATTACTGTAATTACAGTGAAATATGACACAATTATTTGCTCATATAATGCAGTTCCTTACATCACACATATGAATCCTTGTAGAACAATTCCCCATTGACTAGCAGTTAAACACAAATTCAAGATATACAACATTGTTACCAATCTGCTTACACCATACTGACCAGAAAAAAATGCTGTAGACTAAAGTTAATCTTAATGCTAGAGGAAATAATTGCCATATTTGCCCTAAAACTCAAAGCAAGTTCAGCAAAATAATTGGTAGCTATTGACTGCACTAAGTCAAAGCTATTCCCACCTAAAGCTCCAGTTGTCATCTTGCATATTGAAGATATATTGCAATATTATAATATATTATATTATTGTATTATACAATATTGCATATTGCATATGAAAAGACACTACATTTCATGGAAGTGTTCCTTCCTATTTCAAATAAATTTGCTCTGAACAGTTATTTGCTAAACGCTGAATAATAAAATATTTTAGACAGGGCTGTAATTTGAGTAAATGTCTAAGTTACAACTATTAAAAAAGGAATTCAATATAGCCATTGTTGTGCATACTCAATGCTATGAAAAATTTTGACTGACAGATCTTCAGATTATAGAATTTGAACTGTAACTTCTTATAAACACAACCCTCTTTATAAGTTATCTTCCTAAAAATGCTGCAAACTAGCTCAACATGTTTTATTTAAAATTAAATTCTATGAATTCCAGGAATATATTCTTATGGTTGTACTCTGAAGTTATTAGCTTTAGAAGACCCGGCAAAGCTAATATTCTACACTCCCAATAGCAACCAAAAAGCTTACATGACAAAGGGAAAATGATGTTTATAACTGAGATACAATTCTAAGCTGACATATGCCCTAAGTCAAGTCCTAAAGTCTTTCTTTACTGATGATGTTGTGGAAACACATTTGAATGTGTCCTGCAGCTTTTTGGGCAACCTTGATTCTCCTCTGGCAACAGGCCACGATTTTGTTCAAAAAATCAGTGACAGCAAGAACTGCGCTGACAGATGTAATGAGACACACAGGTCTGCTGCATGTCTTGTCTTTCCTTCCACCAAAGGACCTTCATTCAAGAGGGTGAAAAGAGCTTACTCTTAAAGCACACCTTGCACTTAGTTTCACTGGCCCACTCTCCCCACAAAATGCATCTACATGGAGAAAATAGCATTCCTCTTCAAGAGATGTTCAATGAAGCCCTGAAAAGTAGAGAACTGAGAGATACTGCTAAGTACAGAGATTGCTGAATACAACAGTTAGTACTGTAGATGCTGCCAATCCCAAAGAAAAATCTAGATGAATATTCAGTTTGAGGAGTAATTTGGCTGGCATCAGCATCTTCAGAGAAGATATTTGCAGATATACAAATCACAACAGATATGTATTTTCTTACCCTATCAGTCCCATTACAAGGCTTTGGCTCCATCTGGTTCGTTAAGCCACATTACTGAGGTAATCTCTGCTATGTGTGAAAGTGACATGGCTTAATTCTCAATCTTAATGACATTAATCTCATGATTTATCAGAGTTGACATTTTTATATATACACATAGCTACAGATATTGAACCCCAGCAGAGACAGCAGGGGAAAAACAACTTCCACAATATCATCTTGATTTACAATCAAAGAGTTAAGTACTTTTAACTAAAAATGCAGGCATAATTTGTTTCCTAATGATCAGTGTAAACTGATCATGTATTATGGTTTCAGACAGTGCCAAAAGGACACAAACTACAAATATGATCAGGACAATCTCCTTCATGTCACTAGCCAACTAAAGAAGTTCTGCTATCGACACACAAACCACAGACTATCCTTGCATGATACCCCCTGACTTGAGTTTGTACTCTCAACATGACTGCCAGCTCCCTGCCATAAGCAGATGGGTCTTATAAACAAGTAAAGGTACTTTGTTCCAAAACAATTCCTACTGAATTCAAAAACTAGGTTAGAAGAGAACAGGTAACCGTGCCTTTCCCTTTGGCAAAAAACAGATATACTGGTTACATAAAAAGTGTTTAAGACTTCAAGTGTTCATTCAGCAATGGTTTCAAGGGATAGCCATTTTGTTTCATCCATTAAATCTGGGAAAAATGGATGATTCACTACATATATTTCTGGTAATTAAGTGTAGGGGTAGCAAGATTTCATGGTCCTTCAAATGCAATCATATATGTTCCATCCTGGAATGGTTTGCACTTTTGAATAACTGCTGAAATGGAAGAAACAGCTGGATATTCCTAATATCAGATAACAGATCAGGACAAAGAACTGTATTATGCACTGTCTTGACTTCAACAGAGGTGAAGAACAGATGCACAAGGACAGGACAAATATACAGTGCTAGCTTAACAGAAAACTTCCCGGGGTTTGCAGCTGTGTGACTTTCCAAGTCTGAGGTGTCTCATTCAGTAAATTGGTTCGCACAGATTTGAGAATACATCAAAATTTGTTTACACTGACTTTAGTAGAGATCTGAATGTGGACTTCCCCAGTGAATGGAAAGCTCCTGCAGTGGTCTCAAAACACTGTTAATTTTACTATGGGGAAAATATGCAAAACTAGTGAAGCACCATGTCACAACCCTAGAAAGTTAGGACATAAGTAAAATAAATTTTATTCAAATAAACCTTTAGAGGAAGGTATTACAGGCTCTGAACATAACAAAATCATAACCCAAGAGGCAAATTACTTCTTTTTTGAGAGGATAACGTGACAACCCTTTTTACAATCCTGAAGCATTAGACCCATGATTTTCACTGACATTCGGACTCTTGGCATCCTAAAGGCTACTGGCTCTTGTACACGGGGATTTCAGATCAGTAGAGAACAACTGACATCTTGTTTCCCATCTCCCCTTCCTCCAGCCCCCTTTTTCACTGATGTTTTTGTGCAGTTACTTCCTTGTTCTGAGCATTGACTGTGATTTTCTACAGGAGACCATAACACAAACCTCCCACAAAACCATATCTGATGACTTAGCTTTCAAGCAACAAGTGCAATAGTATTCTCTCATCCAGATTTGGACATGGTCATTTTTCATCTGAGGAACAGATTTAAATTATATTGAAGTCACAAATTAAGGGAAGATCTTTCTGCTTGGTTCAAAGTACTGACCATTTCTGGCTTTGCAAAGGTTATTATAATGATGATCTTTGTTAGCATGGCACAGAAATGTCTCCTTGATACAGACCTGCTTCTCTTATGCCCAGATCTAATCATCACTCATCTAAAACTACAAGAGACTCACAACTGAAACATTAAAGCTATCCTGTTGCACTCTGAGGTCCTTATAGAGTAGCAGTAAGCACGACGTATTCAATTACTTGCAGTTCAACAGGTTAAATGAAAGCTGACATCATGGAGACAAAATTCAGCAGCATTATTTACCCTGGAGTAGTCAGCCAGTTGCAAAAGCAACTACTTAGATATGTCACTGAAATTGAAAAGAGCCTTTCTGTAACAATACCTTCTTTTTTTCATGGCTAAGATTGATTCCTTTGAAGAGAGTCTCTCAGAAAAAAACACCTTATTTCAGCATCTGAGTTGATACAGATTCAAACTACACAAGGGAAGGTGTACAAATTTAGGATGCCCTACGTCACTGCAGCATTGTTTCTTCAGATGGGTGGCAGAGAAGCTAACAAGACAAACACTGGAAAAGTCTCTTGGACAATTCCATCTTAAACAGAGAAGAAATGCATGACTCAGTCACAGCATCATCTAAGCAAAGGGAGGGAGGGAGGAATGGAAACTTACTAAGATCCGTTCTGTCCTGGAGAGGGGAGATATGGAATTCAAGGAAGTAGAGGAAGAGAGCACCAGAGCTCTCCTTAATAAGCCTTATTCGGAATTAAATGTTTTAAAATAATAAACAGCAAATTTATTCAGATTAATATTTTCTTTTTCAAAATTACTACTGACACAGACTTTATAGACTTCAATTTAAATTGCTCTCCACTTGTAAGAGAAGTTCAAGAATTCCTCCCCAGGCTGTTTCCACTCCAGCTAGTCCATGTCTGAGTTTGGCATATACTAATGCATTTCTTTATCTAGCAAACATCTTTATCCCTTTAAGATGAGTTAAGCAGAAGATAGCAAATAATGTAAATTGAGGATCTTAACCAAGCATAGTAATTCCCTGTAAAAGCTATCACTATCTTCTCCAACTAGATCTCTATCAGCTAAAATTAATGTCATTCATATGACAAATGAATAAGCCTACTGTTTTATGACAGTGATTTTGCCTTATTAAAAACAGTACTACCACAGAAATTGGAGATACCATTTCTGCAGCAATAAAAGGAAAAATCCTATATAACACTAGTATTCTATTATGCTAAGACAAGTTTGCATGCACTATTGAATATATTTTCTGCTCATCAGGCTGTCTGAATTAATCTCTGTGAACCTTAAATTTTCTGGTCTCTCACGTACACCAAAAAGTAGGTGGTGCATGCTCTTTCTGTTTTACTGAAACAGTAGCCAATCTGGGCCCTTCAAACAAAGAGCAAGAGGAACTTGTAGACTTCTATCTCGGGTTGCAGCACACACTTGCTTCATGATGGCTCACTCAGCACAAACTAATCTAGGATAGATTCAGGTTAACCTGACCTGAAATGGGTCTTAATTGAGTTAGTACAACCAGGTCTGGAGTATCCCATTGCCATGGTCTGATTCACCCCATTAAAAACAAAATGAAAAAGCCACTAGCAAACTAGCAACAAACACTGGCATTATGCTGTGGTGTTTTGGTTTTGTTTTGTTGTTGTTGGGTTTTTTTTTCTTTTGACAACTGGAATCAAGTTCTGAGAACTCAGCATAATATAATACAATACTTAAAGGAACATAAATGGATGCAAAGGGTCAGAACATGGTCACAGTTTACATACCTATGAGGCATATTCAGTACCAGATGGTGTGCAAGCCAGAACTCCTGGAATTAGTTATCAGAATTGTTTTATTGAAGCTTTGCTTATAATTCACCTTATTTAAAGATGAAAAAAAAAAAAAAAAAAAAATCTGCATTATTCTCCTTTTACAGAGGAGTTTAAGTCCATGTCAACTACACACAATTCTTGCATTGGTGAGACCACATGTGACAGACAATAATAAGAGCAAAAAAGAGGAAATCCAGGAGGTTTTTTCCTTGATGGTGGATTGACAATGATGGAAGATGCTTAATGCAGAAATAATACACAATTAATATACAATTTTAAGACATCATCATCACTTTATATTTCCAAGCTGGGCACATTTCTGCTGAGTTGGATAGTACCAATCACATTTGTCATAATAGAAGACAGGAGGATGCTATATACAAGTCTTACCCACATTAGCACAGAATGCAAAACAAGAGAATACCCTAACAGAGGAAGCAAAGCAGAGACAAAGGGATGTCCAAAGTGATTCATCACCCTTCCCTATACCTCTCTGGGCCCTATCCCAGAGGAATTCACATAAAAAACATTGCCAAGTCAGCTGGTATAGTCACTGCAAATTTCTCTGTAGGACAGCACTAAGAAGGTAGAGCTTCTCCCAGGGATATATTATTCACTTATGGTTTCCAAAGAGATTCATTTAAATATAAATGTTCTCCTGCAAGTGAACAGGATTAATATTGAAAAAGAGTATATTTTCCAGTTTTTCCAGCTTCTCTTGTAAGGAAGGAATGCATTGTTCACAAAAAACATTGCTTAAATACATAAGGGTTTTTTTCCATATACCTCCTACTGAGTGGCTTTCTAACGCTGGTCAGCATTTTATCCAGTATTTCTACTCAATTTAGTGATTCCTTTAGTTTTAACAGAACCATCAGCTGAAAAGCAAATATCAATAGCATGCTATAAAAATTCAACACCCTAATTCTGCAAGAAAGACTAAGAATTTTAAGAACAACAACTCATACATCACAGACAGAAGTTTTTTTACACCCTCAAAGTTTGTTCAGAATTCAACATCACATCCCATCAAAAAAGTAACAAGGTCAAATTGTTTCATCAGTTGTAGTTCAATTCTAAAGAGTTCAGAATTTGGCCCAATTTCAATCAATACAAATAAGCGGTCTTACTCACTTAGAAATTCATTAACTCTGATCAATATGTTTCATACAACAGCTGCACAAAATCAATGAACAATGCAACCTATACAGAACATTGCAAAAGTCTGCTCATTAGGAAATTACTGTTGCTTCCTATTTTCTTTCCAAAAAGATAACAACATTGCAAAAGATTGTTTAGCCAAGTATTCTAAAGCTAAAGGTGCACCAGTTGTATGTGCACAGCAGAGTACTGGACACTCCAAATTGAAGGGGAATCAGTTCCAGATGTTTTCTACTGATTAAATTCAGCCCAAGCAAGGTTAAGTAAATGACAAGCAGCTGCTTTTCTTTTTTGCAAAAGTCATGAAAAACACTCTTAGAGTTCTGCTTCCCTCTAACTGGCAGACACATACTGCAGCACCTATTTTACTAAGTTTGCATGATTAACAGAGACTGCAGACGGTCTTCAGAGCAACTAATTCTTTTCACCTCCAGTCTGTCGGATCTCATGCATATCACAATTAATGGAAGAAGTTCAATGATGGTAACAAAGCATTACATACATCCCTAAAACACAGCTGTTCTCATTATATATGCTGCTTTCTACTGGGGTAAGTAGAAATAAAACCCAAAAATGTTAGTGTCACTAGACAAGATCATGGCTCAATGTAATACTGGCACTGATGTACTGACCCATTGCTCCACATCAAACAGGAGAGAAAAGCGCATTGATTTCTCGTTCTTAGATATAGCACTCATGTGAACAGCAGAAAGGAAAATCTTAAACAGTAATAGATGCAGCAGGCATAAATAGGAAATTATTCAAGTATGATGATTAACAATGCAACAGCAAACAAGACCCCTTTAAATGTGGGAATTGTCTAGCTCAACCTAGTTAGCCCTCTTAAGATTTCTTGAACCTTTTCTTGCAAAAACCAAAGATCATCAACTGGAACATGTCCACTTTTACCAGGCACAGGGATTGAAGCAGTTTTATTTATTCTGTCCTCCTATTTATACTTGGACATGGCGGGGGGAAGGGGGAGGATTAGCACCTAATAGGATTAAACTGATAAAAAGGTGTGAAAGTCCCTCGCGCACTTATCTTTTGGCAAATTGTCAGGCCATATTTTCCAGCACAGAACTTTTTCCAGGTAGTGCATGGAAACATTTCCAAAGCACAAAAGTAAAAGCAAAGATTCCCATGAATTTGTGGCTGGAAACATCTGGAAAGAACAACATGCATACCTGTATATCACAACTATTTTCCAAGCATCATCTATGAGACTCAAACAGTAGGCTATGTAAAGAGACATATCAAGCAAACTAAAACTGTTTAAAGAGTGGCTAACACCTGGACATCAAAACAGGGAGCAAAACTAAAAAAAAAAAAAAAAAAAAAGGAGTGCACACATATGTGTGTATGCATATATACACATATACACACACCCCCCTCCTCAAAGAACCAGCTTATTTTGCTTCTCATTCTGGAATCTTTACAGGCTTCCCAGCACACATACAAGGTAAAATACATAAAATACATGCTTCACAAGGCACATTAACTCACATTCAAGATGAAAAGCATATTTAAAATGGTAGTAAAAGTATATTTGCTACTACACCACTTAAGCAGAAACAGTTAAAAGCACCATAGTTTTTTTAACACAATGGCCTGATCTCCCACAATAATGTTTTGTCATTCCCATCATAAAGAACACATTTTTGTCGCTAAGAAAGTAGCTTTACAATTCTGGATTAAATCACATCTGATTTTCCCCACAGAGCATTCACTGCATTTTCTGCAAAAAATCAGCTTCTCCTCTTGCAAAAGCTAACATTCTTGATTACCACTCCTCCTTGTTTATGCTAACAATAAACAAACATATAGGCCTATGTTTAATACAGCATTGACTAATAGCATTCTTCACTTCTGTAATGCTGTGTCAGTCTAAAAACACTTCATAAACAATTAAGACTTGCAATCTCTCTATGACAGAGACAAGACTTGTATTCATTTAACAGATGACACAACTGAAGCACAGTGAGTTAATTGTCCGCCCAAGGTCACATAGCAAATCAGTAACAGAGCTAGGGACAGAATCCAGGAACATCGAATCATGCAGCACTCCCTCCTTAACAGGAGGTGAGCCTTCTACATATAGCTTCAGTACCAAAACAGGGTTTCTGTTGCTGTCTAAGAGACCAGTACTACATGCTGGAGCTTTATCATTTTCTTCTGTTTCTATTTTAACAGTCTCTAGCTACCCCCTTTTTTTTTTTTGTGGAAAAGAGTTTGAGGTAAAGCTGACAATTCTTGGCTTTTTATGAAAAAGGTACACACACTCACATACCAAAAAAAGGGAGAAAATGCCAAACCTTGTCCTTATTCCCATTATTAAGACTACTTGCTTCTTACCTTCAGTGAAAAGGCTCTGAGGCAGTTCAAAGACACCTTGACTTCCATACAGTCACTACAGAACTGTAATGGAAAACCTCACAGTCTACAGCACTACAATTGCTCTTTATGATACCTCTGGTCTAAGTGCTGCTTGAGTGGTTCCTGCAGCCCTTTCCCTTCTCTAATCCACTGGATCACACAGAGATGTACCTTGCATTTTGAAATTAAATTACTGTTGTTAGAAGGTTGGTCTGTAGCATGTTACATCACATACTCTGTATTTGGGGTTGCACTGGAGTGAGACTTGCTACCTCACTGAAGCATATAACACAAAGATAAGATTTTAAGGTAGCAGTAATGAGACAAATCCAAATGCAAAGCACATACTTATCTGTGCTTTTAAAGGTAAGCTTCTTAGACTATTTCTCCAGGCAAGCTCCATTTACATATTAGTTTCTTATTCTCTGGTGCACACTGTGCATTATAATTTTTAATATTAAGTTAACTGATTACTTAGAACAGAATTAGAAAATCATGGTCTTTACCAGAGTTCAAGCCCTCTATAAAAAGGAAAGCCTTAAATCCCAAATTGGCTCTCCCCTCCTCCAAAAAATAATTTGGATCATATGAGCTCCAAAAAGGTCAGGTGTTGCACAGCTATGCTGTACTAGAACAGACTCTGCCTATATGGGCTCATTTGACTGCAACACATCCCCCAGTGCTAAGCAGCAAAGGGGTTATCTGTTCCACACGGGGATTGTGTACCATCAACAGCTTGTTGATAGATTAGAGATCAGGTCAAACAGGCGCTTTCATACTTGGTATCAAAAAAGTGTAGAAACAGGTCACTGCAGTAAATTACTGAAATACAGGATAAGCAGGGAAATACGAATCAGGAGTCAAATACATGAGCACTACTTCTTCTGTAGGAGGCTCATAGGCTACCTTACAAAGCACGCTCACCTAGTTCCAAGTTCATGTCATAAAGTCATAGAATCACAGAAAAGTTAGGGCTGGAAAGGAACTAAAGATCATCTAGTTTCAACCCCCCTGCCATGGGCAGGGACACCTCCCAGTAAACCATGCCAGCCAAGGCCATGTCCAACCTGGCCTTGAACACCACCAAGGATGGAGCATTCACAACTTCCCTGGGCAACCCATTCCAGTGCCTCACCACCCTTACAGTAAAGAATTTCTTC
>JAOEHX010050894.1:0-19074 GCA_025448015.1 Bolborhynchus lineola | reverse complement strand
CTTCCCTTCCCTTCCCTTCCCTTCCCTTCCCTTCCCTTCCCTTCCCTTCCCTTCCCTTCCCTTCCCTTCCCTTCCCTAGTGCTAAGCACCCTTTAGAACCAGCCTGCATAGCAGTTTGTGTCAGCATTCCTTTATTTGTGCCAAGTAAATTCATCCAGGTTAGTTTAATCAGTCTAAATAGGTGGCAGTAGTGATTGTAGCCTTGATAAGCACTGGATTTTGGACAGCAAGGCAAGGATAAATGGCAAGCCAGCAGTAGCCTGGGAGCTCATGAAGAGAACTAAAAGGCTCCAGTGGAGAGTAAAGGTAGAGTACCAGTCCAGAGACACTTAATCCTTTAGTAGTGCTGGAGGGGAGTTGGGTGGAAGCAGGACTGCCTACACTGGTTGCTCCCTTAGGTGAGACCTGCTTATCTCCTCCCATCCTTTATATCTGGTTTTCTAGCCTCTCCCATGACCTGAGGTGTCCCACCTGCCACGAATGAAATACACTGTTCCAGTATAGCTACCATCTATCCACTACATCCTTTTTTTCTCTACTTACAAATGCTGTACCAGTGATTTTTCAGATCATTCTTTATTAGATATTTTTCAGGGAATCAGGCAAACATGGCTAGTCAAGAACTGTTGCTTGGCAAAATCAATCCAGAAAGGATTTGCTGCCCCCAAGATACACACTGAGTAGCTAGCTGTGATACAACCAGGTAGTGTCTAGCTCCCCATATGTGATGTGCTTCTCATCCAGGAAATCCCTTTCAGAAATGTGGCAGCATTACCTGGATGGCACACATAACCCAGAAAGCTTGACTGATCTGAAAACCACCGGCTGCACTATGTCTTGGGATGCAGCATTTGCACCTGCAATGCATGTTCTCTTTCAGTCAGTGGCTCTGAACAGCAGATCTTGTAGCCCTTCTCATGTAGGAGATGATTCAGTCTGACTTACTCCTCTCTCCCCTTTGCCCAACTTCAACAGTGAAGATGCTGCTAAGCGGTGTTTGCTAGTGATAGTAACATGTCAAAACTGTGACAGTAGCACCTGTGAGAGACAGCTTAGTCTCCTCACCCCTGTCATTGGGGAGCTGTGCCCAGTGATGCATGAAACACACCAGCAGCTTTCTCATCAAGTGAAGCTCAGCTGCAGAGAAGTTGGGAATCCCCATCCAAATCAGCAGGCCAGGCTGAAGAGCTGGGGCATGGGGAGAAGTGGCAATCTGTGGGAAACCAAATCAAGATGGTAATTAGAACCACCTTGCTCTCAGTGAGGACAGATCATAATCCTCCTTGCACCCCAGTGGGAATTTAAGAGTTTAAATAATCAATCTCAAGGTCTCCTTTGTGAGTGACATCTCTTTCTGCTCCTCCGCTTTTCTTCTTCAGCTCTTTGATTCCCAAGGAATTGCAGTGAACTTGCAGATTCTTCCCTAAAACCCAGAAGGGGAGGGAACATCCACCAAGGAGCTATTCTTACATTTTCAGTTACCTCCTGTCCTGCCCCAGGCAAATTATGCAGTTGTGATAGAGACTGTTAAGTAACGACTATATTCTGCCTCAGAGCTAGCTGCATTCAGAAGGGTGAGCAAAATCTGGCCTTCTTTCAGTTTCAGTGTCCTCTGGATTAAAATTAAAGGGGACATATTTGTGTTAACTTTCCTCATAGCCTGGGGAAGGATTTAAACAATTTGAAACCTCAGACAGCTTCAGAGAGACATTCTGCAGTTGTGCTATTAGGCACAGTTACTCCTTGTAACCCTGAGGAAGACAGGGCAATGGCTTACAATAACAAGTATGTATACATTTCTGTGTATGTGTATGTATATACTTCTGTGTATACAGACATTGATTCTCATTTCCACTCCTCTTACAATGGACCATAAGATGAAGTAAATATTATTTTTACTCAATTCTTCCTTGCTGTTACAGCAGAGACAGCCTTGTAGGGAGAAGGGTTGATGGAGCTATAGCTCTGCTTACAGCATATACTGGATGGCATGTATCCTCTTAGCTACAGGTTGGAAAGCAGCTGCTTCTCTTCCCCAGCTTCTTAGATTGTGGTCATATTCCACTCACTTCTACACTACCAAAATTTGTAAAAAGACCTGTCTGTAAATGACAACACAAAGCAATATATTTATTTTTCTTTAATCAGTTCCTCTTCTGTTTTGTTTTGCAATAGGTAGTGAAAAATATTATTCTTACAGCTACAGATGTGTTTCACAGTTCATCTCAGAAAATTTCTAGAGTGAGATTAGAGAGTAGAAATAATCTTGTTGAAAAATGTGCATGTGCATTAAGAGTTAATGAGTGGTTCCTTAAGAAGCTCCAGTAAATTATGTCCTCAAATGAAGATGTTCTGCTGTCTGTGTCCAATGTTACTAATTTCCGTTGTACAAGAAGAAACATCATGCAGAGGTATGACAGTCACCTACAGCATCCTCCTTTATGACTCATGTATGCCCATCTTCATAACCTTTTCTTCTGGACGGATTCTTTGAAGCCTTTTTTGCTCTTCCCTTTCCAGAAAATATTCATACTCTGAATGGCCTGATTTCCTAAGACAAATTAATCTAATTCACTGTAATTAGGAACATGGTAAACTTCTACTTGTGTACAAAAGATGAAAGGTAACAGCTAGAAAGTGATTATTTCTATCAGTAAGTTTCTGTACAGCATTTCAGACAAAACATTCCTGCTCTTAATAGCTTGAATGTCTCAAAAGAAATCCATGTTAACTTGATCAACAGTGTCTGAATCTTTTCACAGGCTGGATGCTTTTCAAGATATAATGATATTTGAATCATCTTTCTTAATGAAGAAGACAGCAGCAATACAGTGTGCCAGTTCTGTTGCTTAGGCACTCAAAGTTGGTGCTGGCTTCACATTAGGGTTGTTCTCTTGGTGACTGCAGATTGCTAAGGCCCTGATCCAAGATAGTAATGAAGCAAGTGTGCCTAAAAATAAGCCTGGAGGTAATTCTTCAAACTACCTCATGTTCAATGCCATGTTCCTGCTCTGAGTACCTTGCAGAAACAGGATGGGAAATCCAGGAGGAAGGGGAGGTGGGTGTTATTTGTGAGCACTTTGGACAAACAGCATCCAGTGTGGAAGTGCTTACACAGCACCAGGAGTGGTCGTCTCCTGAGCACAAAAAAGGGTACGCAAGTCATACACATCAGTCTCCTTAATTCTTTGGAAAATCAGGCGGCACAAAGCCATTGTAATGAACTGCACTACACTGGATTGCTGCAACTGGAACCTCTAAGCATGTTAAGCCCACTGGGGCAGGGATCCTGTTACTAGTTCTGCTTTTCTTCCTGTGAGATCTATGACGATCAGCCTAAAATCAGTTAAAATGATTCCTGCATCCACTGAGAGGTGTGAAGTGGGAACTACAAACAGATGTGGAGCCTAGTAATTATCTAATCTCAAATTCACCATTTGACCAGCTCTGGCAGTTTGTTCATGCCAGAACAGCATACAGCATACCCCTACCCATGCTGTAGGTAATTGAGCTAAGGGCAGAGAAGGGATTCTTCTCTCACTAGCTTCTCAGGACCATTGACCAATAGCATCTGATGCCCTGATTTGCCTGATTCTGCAAGCCTTCTGGTGTGAGAAAATAAGAAACTTTGGCCTGAAGCAATGGGTTTTGGCCACAGAAACCACAGACCTTAAGGTTTCAAGATTGAGGAAAATCTGTGATAGTTGTTGGGAGATTATGGCTCTGCAGAGACCCAGAAAAGCAGAAGCATGACAGTACAACATCAGTCTGCACAAAAGGGAGGATGCGGTAACTGAAGCACACTTCAATTTATGAAGACAGTCCTAAAGGAAGATATTGTTGCATTTTATTTCATGTTAGTTGTATGCTTATTTCTCATCAGCACCCATGGTCAGACTAGAATACTGGAAACCTCTCATTTTCTATTTTTTTTTTTTTATTTCAGCTGTATTCCTATTCTTTGCAGAGGCAAAATCACTCATGAATCTTAAACAGCTTTTGCACAGAATCAGCTCAACTAATGAAAAAGCAGAGAAGATTGCCATAATCTCTTGAATCTAAAGAGTAATATAGAGCACTGATTCCATCAGGATGAAAAAGAAAGAAAGATGTGAACAAGATAGCCAGGTGCATTATGAATTTTTTGCAATATATTTCTTTAAAAAATGTGGGGGAGAGACAGTTGACAGTATTTTAACAATACAATTAATTTATTTCTCATTACTTATGGACAGGCTGATGCTAAGATTTAGCACAGGAAACAGTTTTAAGAATCCATATATTCTTGGCTACAGTTCATGCCCTCAGACTGTGCCAGAACTCCAACTGAATGTTAAATATCTAATGTACCTATGCATTTTTAATGCATGCGTTACCATAATATTAAAATAACACAGAGCACTAATGGCAACTATTCTGTATTTCAGCAAATAAAAGGCAGTACCCAGAAACTATATTGAAACAGGAGGTGTAGCCAAAACTGATTTACACTGCAAAAACATATTTATTTTTTTCCCCCAGAGAAGATGCACCATGCACAGCACAGTGAAAAACACAGAATTAGATGTGACCAAACTTGTGGATAAGGTTTGCTGGACTGGGAGCTCTTCATTTGGAAGATTTAGGCAGGTCTGCAATTCTAGCACTGCCCCTCTGTGTGCCCTCAGCTAAGCTACTAGGTGCATTTGTCACTGAAGGCAAGATGAGTGATGGCTCTGCTGCCGATACTCCACAGACTTGCTGTGCAGCAATCCCACACTAACCTGGGTGAAAGGAGGGCTTCTGGTACAGGCACAGCACCCCATATGTGAGGTTTTTCTGGGTCTGGGGCTTGCTCTAGGCTACTGTCTGTACAGTATTACCCTGGGACAGTTCAAGGCACTAGCTTGGTCAGGGACATCTTTCCAAGAACTGCTTTGTGTAAAAGTTCCTTTAGAAATTACAAGGATAGTCAGAGAAATTAAAAGGGGGAGATGTGTGCTCTTTCTTGCCATGTCTTCTCTTGTCTAGTTAGGCTCTGATGACTTCAAGGCTAGGACTCTTCCTTAGGGTTTTGCAGATACAGCATAAGGAAGCTTCAATTTCAGCAGCAGCTGCTAAAGCACCACTGCAATACATGATAATTAATATGAATTAATTGTGTATACCAAAGAAACCAGCTGACTAGCAGGCCCTATGTACTGACTTCTGAAAAGATGATTAGCCCTTTGTTTTCCTCTCTGCTTATAAATATATACATAAGTGTACATACATATTTCTTTTCCACAGAAAAATAATTAGTGATTGACCATTTAAAAAGGTATATAACGTATATAAGGCTCACGATTTGGAGAGAATGAAAGGGATGTTCTTAAACCATGACATTTTCAGGATTTAGAAATGGTGTCTTCCATTTCTTTAATTACTTCTGGAACAAACATACTCAATATTCATTACCGCTCAAGTCTCTGATCCATTAAGCTTTCCTGTTGAAAACAGAAAAAGTCTCAGTGCAAAGGGAAGGAGATCAGCTGCTACAGAAGCAATTAAAAAGAAAAGAAAAAAAAGAAGAAAATGAGAGAAATAATCTGCATCCCTGGAACAGATTCACACAAAGCTAGTCCCCTCCTTCCTGCCTTCCTAGAGCATACAGGTTGAAGTATTCTTGCATCTGCGTTACCTTCTGCAATATTCTGCTTGTTTCTGCCCATTACTAATCTAAAACACTTTTGCTCAAGTTGACTTGCTAACTCTTGCTAAGATAACCTGATTCTGAGGAATGCTACTTCCTCACCATCAGAAGGCCTTTCTTCCCTAGAAGACGAAATCCTGGCTAGACAAAGCAATTACAGCTCTGGGTACTAGGTTACATCCCAAAGGCAAACACTATCACATTCATTTTCCTTGGGAAAATGAATTTCTCCACTCATGTCTTTACCCCAAGGTACCCAAACACCATCATCTTCATTTCCTATTTCAGGTACCAGAGAACAGGCAAGGTGACTTATGCTCTTGACTCTTTAGTTATTTTTTTTTTCTAATCTGGAAACATGATATGTATTTTGTCCTTGTTTCCTCTGGCAAACCTGGTACCACTGTAGACACACAGTGACAGGAACACATACCTCAGTTGCCTAAACAATAAGCACCTAGTTCTGACCTAGTTCTCAACACCAGCTAAAGTTAGCTGAAATGAATCCCACTCACAGTTACTGCTACTTTCTAGGTAGCTCAAAGCTACCTGTTATAAGCTGCTCATGCTGCGCCAGCAGTCTCGCTTCAATCAATGCAACACCTCAAACAGTGAGACATGACCCAGCTAGAGGCAGAACTGATTTCCCTGTGCTTTAAATCAATGAATTTTGCCACTGATTTTCATTAGGACTAAAATATTTCTTTATCTTTAGCATAATGATATAAGTGTGGCCTTGCTGGTTAAAAGCAAAGGTCTGTGCAGCCCAACAGATAAACAAAAGTGTTAGAAGTAAGGCTGGAATACAGTGAATATTCCCTATTCCCTTATGCTTTTCCACCATCTAGAAATGATGGTGTTTCCTGAGCTTGTAGTTGTGTCTACATCACTCAAAAAATACAACCTTTGTTTGGCCTAATCCCAACAGCTTTATTTAATTGTTGGTGGCTCAATTTCAATGCATTTGGGCTTTCAGAATTTCCTGTGGCAATGAGTTCCACAGTGCTGTGGAATACTTGAATACTTCAGTGTGCTCTTGAATTCTTACAGTGCTTCTTTTAAATCTGCTGCCTAATAAATTGTTCCCTCCTTCCAGTGAACCTTGTCATTTTCTTAATGAAATTTCTAGTTCCATACTTCCATACCTACCTCATGCCTTTTTTTATTCTACCAAGAGATCAGAACTGCAGGTAGCATTCAATATGTGAGCACTGCATAGGTTTGCATAGTAACAAAACATATGGTTTTATCATATTGCTTATTTCTTTCTTCTAATATTCCATTTGTCTTTTTGACCACTGCTAGCTTTGAGATGATGTTTTTGAAGAATTATGTGTAATGATTCCCAAATCTGTCTTCTGAGTGGTAATAGCTCATTTAGAGTCCATCACTGTGAACGTACAGTTAAGGTTGTTTTCTTCTCTGTGCATTACTTTGCATTTATTGACACTAAATTTCAGCTGCTATTTTATTACCCAATCACTCAGTTTCTCAAGCTCCTTCTGCAAGCCTTCACAAACAGTTTTAGCTCTGACTGCTTTAGATAATGTGATGTCAGCAGCTGGCCATGCTGATTTACTATTCACCTCTAAATACTATGGGACCACACCAAAAAACACTCTCTTCTGTGAAATCGCCCCTACTTTCTAGGGTGTCCAAACTGACAGGCTCCAAACTGCCCTGTATCTTGAGGTACTCAGGTGGTGTCGCTTTTCCCTGCTCCTTCTAGACGCTCATTCTCATCCACAACATCTCCCCGTACCAAAACTCCCTTTGGTCAATCCCAGAGCCAGGCCTCCTTACCCCAGCCCAGCGGGGTTAGGCGAGGAGCACTGTCATAGTCTACTCCCCTCCCAGGCCCCCTGAAGAATCCCCTCCCGCTCAGGGGCAGGAAGCAGCCCTCCGCTATCTCCCGGCCTCCGGTGCCCTCCGCCGCCGCGGCTCGGCAGGACCACCCCATCGGCAGAGAGCCGGCCCGTCCGTGCTCATGGCTCCCTCTGGTGGCCGCGACCGGCACGGCTCCCTGCCAGGACCCTCAGATGGGTCAGCACGGGGGGCACAGCCTCGGGGGCTCCGCGTCAGTTACAGAGTGAGCACCAACCGGGCTGCTCTGCAGGGAGGGTAGGAAAGCATCCAGCCTCCATGATAGATCTCCGAGATTGCATGGGCAGTGCAGGAAGCACTCCGGAGCTTGACGTTTGGAGCTTTTGGAGAGAGGTTTGTCGCTGCTACGGTCTCAGGTCCTTGGTAGCAGTGTCAGTCATTCCCTGCCATAGTTGTTCTCAAGCCATGGCATTGTCACCATGCTTTAGAATTTATGTGGGTCCCAGCATCAATGAGAGATTAATGTTTTTACAGGGGGGAAACAATAAAAATCCTCTTTGCTCTTCTGCTCATATCTTCCCCAAAGGGAGGTGGGAGAAGAAAGTGAAACTGGAGATCCCGAAGAGGAGTAGCTGATGAGCAGAAAGCCAAGGACCCTGACAGAGTTGTTCTCATCTGGGAACTTACTCGCCATAACTCAGAGCTCAGTGCTCTTGTTAGCATGCTGCTAAGTGGTGGCAGACTGGCTGTCTGCTGTGCAGTGAAGACTGAGAGAAGCTGAGAAAGAAGTAAGTTTTTAGTTAATTCTTCACTTCATCGCAGAGAGGGCGCTAGGAGTGGAGGGTTCATCTCCATCACTCTGGGCAGCACTGTGTGTTGATGTAAAAGTGCTGTAAAAGATAATTACTTCGTCAGGCTCACAACACAGAGTGGGACTAAGTAGCCTGCTTAGAACTCTATATTAACTGCGATAGTTCCACTGCTCTTAGAAGCAGCATCTCAGTACACAAGAGTTCAGCACAATCCTCCCTGGAGGAACCAGCAGGTTTGAAGCTAGCCCATACATAGAATCTCTGCATTGCATGGTTCTGACATGCCCTGATGCACTGGAATGAAGTTTGGATACAAATGCTTAAGCTATGTCCACGGTTTAGCTCAGTACAGCCCATTCCACCAAGGATAGTGTGAAGGTACAAGATTTATATAACATTTTTGTTTTCATAAGATCACTGCATTATTTTGGCACCTCTCATCTTACACACCTAAGTGTCTCCTTTTACAGCACCTACCACAAAGAGGTTCTTAGGTGCAAAATGTGAGCTGTAAACTCAGTCTAGTACCTTGAGAAGTCCAGGTAGAAGTTGCATTTCAGATAATTAAACAAACACAGAATGCCAGCTCAGTGAATATGACAACATTCCCCGTGTTAATAGAAAACTACCACAGTTTGGAGCATGTTTCCAAGCACATAGCTTCCAATCTTCATTTGTGACTGCAGGGAATTGGTCTGAAGGCTGCATGCTTGGACTCTTCATGGAGAGCATACACTGCAAGGCTGAATGCGGCGACAATGTCCAGGAGCACCTGTGAACACACAGAGCCATTCCATTTTCCTCTGGCCTAGTACATGTTCTGTTTGGCCCAGGTGAAACTTCAGATGCCAAATGAGGCATTAAATCATCCTCAATCAGACAGCTTTGTAACATTTCTGACTAAGCCAAAAACCTGATCAACATTTCAGGCCAGCCAATACATGAATCAGGTACACTGCACAAACTGCAAATGGCTTCACTCCTTTTTTCTATGTTCCTCTAAATGCTCCCACTGCACTATACTAGTGTGATCCAAACCCTAGTGCTTTTCTCAGCCATGAAGTAAGTCTATATGAGCAATGCAGAAAGTGCATAAACTTTATTTCCTCCATGTATGAAGGTCCTAGTGCACTTGAAGTCCAGTATGTGAGCTGTGGTCCAGGGATAGTCAGCCAGCACCTCAGGCAGGAATCTTGACTGCATCATCATAAAGAGTACACAGATCAGTTGTTGGTCTTGTTTTTTCAAGCAGAAGGTAGCTAAGAAAATGTGTGTTGTCATTCTCTTTCTCTCAGGAAGCAAAGAAAAATACTCTCAAGCTGTACTCATCACAGCTTCCTCATCACAGACATATGCCTATGGAAATTCTTTCTCTCCCCATGTCCTAAAAACACTTTATATTTGGTCTTCTAAAAGATCGCTGGGGAGATTCATCAACAATTCACTGTGGAGACAAAAGCTGAAGATGAAGCTGACCATTAGCGCTAAAGAGCAGCTTCAAACTGGGATGGGGTGACTCACATTAAGTCAAATATCTTGTACATGAGGTTAAAAATGTTTCCCCATCTTTTTTCCTGCTCTGGCTTCATGGAAGAGATATGCAAGCTGGACTAATCTTTGTTGTATAAAAGTGGTTTCTGGCAGGATTCATGGGCTAAGGACCCTTGAACTCTCTTTGGACTGAAGTATCCTGAATTTGATTAGCTCAATTAAATATGGTGAAAAGTTCTTATTGGAAAGGTTTTTGTGGAAAGCAAAGACTGTCTTTTTTGAGGGTAAAGTAGGAGATAAAAAGGCTCTCCTTGATTCTGTATATGCTCATGACTCAGGCTGGATATTAACTGTGCAGTCACCTGTGGGTGCTCCACTTGAACAGATATGCTGTATCCATATCCACAGATGACATTGGCATGGTCCAAAGTTAGACATTGTCTCTGCTGGACATTGCCTTGATGATATCTGTGCTGGCATAATCTCTTAACTGCGTCCTCTTCTCTATTGCATCCTTTTTGTATGCTCTCTACCCTATTTCAAATGCGTTCAGTGCCAGCTATCTTACTGCTTTTTCCGGATTGTGTTATGCCATCTGTATCACTATTACCTTGCATTATCAAGATAAAGAAGTCCTTGGCTATGTATGACTGTTTGTGTCTGTGCATGCAATTTTTTTAGTCCTCTGGAGCTCTGTGATGTATTAAGATAGGGCCAAATGAATATTTAGCCATTTGGCTTGTTATGCCTGAGGTGGATTTTTATTGGAATGTGATATTTCTATAATAAACTACAAGCCCCAGAGTCCAAAATGTGCATCTTCAGAACTCTTGAATTCAAAATACATACAGTCTCAGAAAATTAATATTTCAGATGCATTTGTTAGTTCTAACACTTGGGTATTAATGAAAATGCACCGACATGCTGCAAGCTGGATCCAGACACCATTTCAGTCAAAGGAACTATTTATCTGATTTTTATGGGAGCTAAGCTGGGCCCTGAAAACACAATGTTTCAAATTTGGTTTTAAATGTTTAAGTGAAACTATAGATCTTCGGGTATAAGCAGGAGAATGCTTGAATGCAGCATTCAAATACTTGGGCAGTACAGCTTCGTTTATTTAGTACAGTTTCTAAATTACCAATGCTAGAATATGAAATGGAAGCTAGACTTACTGCTTGTGTCACTATTGTTAGCAAAGTATTATTAACTGAGCACTGGTTTAAAGGTGACAGGTTTGGATATGTAAAAATAATGTGTTTGCACTCCGTATTCTTCATAGTTCTTCAAAGGAGTGAAAAAACCCACCACCCTTATTATTTAGAATAGGAAGTGATATGTAATTATGAACTGATTCTTAACCTCATCTCCCCTCTACTATTTGTTTATTAGCATTTACAAAAAACTTGTCAAAGCTGACAGTGACTGTCTTGTGTATTCACCTAGTCATGTCAACAGCATAGGGATGGCAATTAGTATGTGGTGTCTGCGGGGAAGTTCCTGTATATAAAGCATGTACAAGGCTGTACCTGCCTTTGCAGAGCCTGAGGAATAAATCTACGTGATGCCTGGGACAGATTAATGCAAGGGCATGTGCCTGGGGCTCCAGCTTTGCTTTGATGACAGCAACATCTCTGTTTGCATTATTGAGAACTGCTTTTGGTCCTCCTGGACATGAAGAAAACCTGGAAATAGCAACCTGCATGTCATGGATACAGCAATCTGCACTTAAATCTGTTGCCAGCATCCAGCAGAAGGAAGGGCTGTACCTAAAGCTAAAGGGAAATTACAGGGACTTTTCCCCCCCCCTAAATAAATAAAGAAGACAGAAGAGATTTTTCATTTTTTAAAATGCTCTTTTTATAAATTTTGTAAAAGAGCACTGACAATATGAACATGTTTTAATTTTTCAAAACTTACTGCCATAGCAATACAACTAAATAGAGCATTTCAGCCAATTAGTTCTATTTTTGGCAACCTAAATTGTGAATAAGCTCTAGTATTCAGTCAGGAAGGAAACTCACTGCACTGTTACACTACCACTAATGTAGGCAGAGTGAGAGAACCTGCACTAGTTGCCCCTAACAGACCTCACTCATCCTTGACCAGATTACTGTTTGGCTATGCAAGGGAGCTTCTTGATGCTTTGTTTTGACCATATACAGCCCCGCTACACTCTGCTTACATGTGGTGGGAGTAAATTTCCATTTTCTCCACAGAATGGGCCACAGAAGCATTTTGTGGATCAGAAAATAGCACTACTTTTGTAGACCTTTTCAGTGCCTCACCAATGACTGGCAGCTTGTCAGCAAAGGAGACTGAATGAGCCAGGAATAGACCACAGAAAGGGTTTAATCTACCTAACAGCTCCTGTCTGTTGTCTTCAGGGCTGAAAAATGCCCTTTCATCTCTCAGAGGATGTCTGAACCAGGCTGTCTTCACCCTCTGCCTCCTTCCCCTCTTTCCTGGTATGCAGTGGAATGCTTACAACTTCCCTGGTTTTAGTACTTACTTGGAGTTGTGGAGGACACGGACAGTAGACCAATATGAGCAGAGGGAAGGCGCTTAGGGGCCAGGGCGGAGGAAGAAAGAGTTCATGCAAATGAGTCACTTTTCAGGTAATTCATTAGTCCTGCCTGTGAGACACATCCTCCCACCATCTGCAGGAGTCTGACCATCTACAAGAGCTTTTAGGATGTCCTGATGCATCTGTCTCTTAACATATGAGCAGAAACACTCTCAAGTCTGGCATTGCCTTAGCTTTCCAGTACTTGACTCTGCAGCCTCAGCTAATAATGCTCTTCAGATGGACTTTCTGGAGTGTGATTTTAGGGATAAAAAGCAGAGAGTGCTCTTGAAGAGAGGCCAGGTTGGCACACAGCTACAGAAAGGTTGATTTCCTACTAAAAACTGCAAGGGGAAAAAAAGACAAAAATAGAACTGCATAGCCCAAACAATTTTCACTGCCTGTGACAGCAGCACATCAGAAAATACAGAATCATGTTTGAAATATCTGTGGCTATAAAAACACAGAATGGCTTCTCGCAGGAAATTTATTTGAAGTGCATGCTACATTAGGTACCCCCAGGGGAATCAAACTAGGGCTTTTCTGACCCAAAGGCATAGGCAGCTTCAGCAGTTGGAGCTAACCTTTGGCTTGAGTGTGTGTGGTTTGTGGGCCAGATCAGAGAAGGACTTAGAGTCAGCAGGCAAGAAGTGTATATTCCCCTGAAGTTGAAGTTCTTGTGCCACTACATGAGTGGAAATACCATGACTCAGAGAGCAATTTTGAAGGAAAACCACTCAAAACCTACTTTTGCCCTGTAATCGGACTACTTATTCCAGCATGCATCTCAGTGCCGCCAGCAGACCCCTACATGCCCATGTAGCTTCAGAGATGTCATGCCTTTATCTAAGGCCTAAGGTGAGCTTGCTACTGCCCTCCAAAAATGCTGTAATTCCCAGAGCCATAAGAGCCTCTCCCTACCCCTTCCTGTGCCACTTCAGCACTTGGCCTTTCTCTGGAGGGATGCAGCAAGGAAGCTTTTAATGGGCCCCTGTGGGATATCACAGAGAAGTCCAGGACTGAGGAAGAACATCAGGCACATAATTCATGACCTGCCTCAGGCAGAAGGGGACAAACAGCAGCAGCAGTGACAACAAAAAAGGCCTTCTCTCTAGAGCAGATTAATAAGAGTTCCCACTGGAGCCCAGTAAACATAACAAAATGCTGAAAGCCTAAGAAGATTGTGCACTTTATCATTTTTCCAGTATCCCCCGGGAGAGGACCATGAAAGTTTCAATGCTAGGAGCCTGGGAGAGGGGTGGATTAGGAAGGGAGAGCAGTGCCAGGTGAGAGAGGCTCAAGTCTCCTTAGTAAGCGGAGACTTACTAAGTAAGCGGATGAACATCTCCTTTGTGTGCCTGCAGGTGATACTTTTCCTTCTCTGGTCTGTACACAGATATCTTGTGCTCTCCCAAGATTTTGCAGGGCCTCAATGGACTTCTTACTTGTTTTGCCATTCTGCCATCTGGCCAGCCTAACGTGACTGTCCCTGGTGGAAGTTGCAATCTTGATGTATTGTCTAAATTTGGAAGTGACATTTTCCCCAGGTTTTGTAAGCAGAACTAATGAATCAGTACAATGCAATATCTTTCACTCTTTCTGCATGGAATTTGACCTGAATTTAGCACTGATGAAGACTCTATGTTGACAGGACAGGTTGCAAGGATATTTCCCAGTCTGCTCTGCTGATGTATCTTGCTCTTGCTCAGTATCTTCTCCTGCTATCGATACTTTTTTGTCTACTGCTCTCACTCCTCCATCAGCAAAGAGTTTAGTCTCCTCTTGGGACCCTCTTCGTATGGCTCTGAGGATACATCTTCATGTCCTTCTGCCATTCCTGTTCTAGACCTAAGAGAAATTTATTAAGAGAAACCATTCCAGCTCCTAGCTTATCCTGATACAATAGTTAAAGTTGCATCAGCAAGAGTCTGTTTGGCCCAGCAGGCCTGGATCAGGATCAATTCACTCCCTATTCTTTCTTGGATAAAAAGAGTTGGGGGTATTTGACAGGAAAATCATGAGTGATTGTCACGTTTCCCATTATTAATTTCTTTAACACTGCATGTCTAAGTGCTGGGAATTCTGAAGTTTAAAAAAGGCAGGACAACTCTCAGCTTCCCTTGTGCTTTCTGGAATAAGCCAACTGGAAAAAATGGCTTTAGTCACCAGCATTTTTAATTTACTGGCTTTCTTTATAGATAGTGTGCTCTCTACAGCTTCCTGAGGAGGGAAAGTGAAAAGGGAGGTGCCTATTTCTTCCCACTGGTATCTATCCAGTGATAGGGCATGTAGAAATGGTTCAAAGATGCACTGGGGGAGGTTAAGGCTAGACATTAGGAAGTGTTGGTTTACTGAGAGGGTGGTTGAACACTGCAACAGGCTTCCTGGTTGATGCCCCATGCATGTCAGTGTTTAAGAGGCATTTGGACAATGCCATTAATAACGTTCTTTGTTTGGTAAGCCCTGCATTGGTCAGACAGTTGTGCTACATGATTGTTGTAGATCCCTTCCAACCAGAACAGTCCTGTTCTGTTCTGCTCTTCTTTGTGCTGTTCTGTTCTGTTCCAATCATTTCTGTAATTCTTTCCTACCTTGCAAAGCTGCAGAAGCCCATACATATAAAAAATCAAGGCTGTTCTCAGCTTGGGGTTTACTATGTCAAGTAACTGCAGGAGAATCTTTGCATGGAAATAAGGTGGATAAGAGTATCACTTTGTATTCTGGGACATCTTTTCACCATGGAAATGACTCAACTTAAAGTGGAAAACAAGGATGTAGGACATTTTCCCTTCCCTGGCTGTCGCAGCCCCAGTGTCCTGTCCCACAGGACATGCTGCCCTCTCCTGCTTGGCTTTGAGAAGCAGAAATGGTTCAAGTAGCCATCACTTGATACTGGCTCAGCCAGAACCTTGAATTAATCACTGGTAACTAAAGCACTGTTTTAAAACTCCATTTGCAAAGCCTATCACATGAAGGGTGTTGACTGGTTAAAATCCATGCAGGGTGTCAGAGCCAGTTGGGATCTTTATGACACAGTATTGCTTTTTTCTCGTGGAAATAAAAACAGTTTTAGAGAGAGGTAAGGTTAGCAAACTTGTATACACTGAAATCTGTGACTATTCCAGACAGAGAAATGCCCTGTTATTCATGCAATATAAAATTTATTTATTCCCACATAAACCATCTCTGCAACAACTGCTTTCCAGGGTGCCTCACATACTGCACTGCTGGATTTGAGAAAAATATCTATGAAACTAGAGGAAAAGCCTTTTTAAAAAGGGGGTTGATCATTAACTACACCACCTCTTAATCAAGACAGATAGCAGCCTTAGGAAAAGCATAAATAATATACTTCTGACTGGTTTATGGCAAACAGCTGATTTTCCCATTACACCTAGGAGAAATAGGTCAGTGCACTGGGCCAGTGGCAAGCAGATGCATTCTGCAGACACAAAGCACTACACCAGCAGGCTGGTGGTATTTGGATTCAGTATTAATTAAATAATAATTTTAAAAAATTACTAAAATACTTCAAATTGTTTAAACTTTTTCCAACAGTTTTTAAGAGGTTGTTTTTCTGTGTTTGAGATTACTTCTTTGTTTATAAATAAATAAATTTGGTGAAAGTAAATAATTGAAAGTTCAACAGCAATATAAAATGTTTTATTATGATCAAAACGAAGTGTTTTTATTGAGTTGAGCCTCAAGAATGGGAAGTTTTTTGGAGTCCTTGAGAGTTTGACTCTTTGATCTGATTTGGAATAGGTGCATCTCTTGAGATCTGTAAACACTCCCAGCATGAGAAGGCTACTTCTCATGAAACTGTACCTAGGAGATAAATGGCCCTAAATCAGTCTTCTCAAGAATGAGACAATATCTGGCAGCTCCACCCCATTAGAATAGCATAAACATTTCCCATACAGCCAAGACACTGATAGTCAGCTCAATCTCATTGACTTCTGCCTACTGCTAGGCTCACTTTACTTGTGTGCACTTTTTCTCATATAAGCACATTGAAAAAGCTGTCTACCAAAACAAAACAACCCAGTGCACACATTGTTAAGAGCACAGGACAAAGGTCAGTCTTACACTCCCCATCTGTATTTCATGACCTATTTAATGGGGAGGGGGATGTGGTGTGGTGTGTGTTTGTGTGTGTTTAACCACACTGTAGACACCTAACTTCTAGGTAATAAATCTAAACTACTTCTTGAGACTTTCTCTGTTGAAAATGTAGAGAACAAGTGCCTCATGAAGGAGGTTAGGAATGCTTCTCAGACATCGACCTGAGGATAGTTTGAGTTGCCCATGATTCTATGATTTGGTAGTGCCATTCTCCTCCCCACTGGTGAACGAGACAGCTTGCCATAGCACTGCTTAAAAGATTATCTTCTGTTGGCCATCTACAGGATGGGAAATGCACGTGAAGGCCTAATTCTTTAATTGCAGATATGTCTACAAAACAACAGCAGTCCATCATAGCACTAGTGATTCATGAGAGGTTTCAGTGCCTTCTCCACATCTGGTGATGAAGAACCATTCTGGAACAGGGGAAGTTATGTTCATGCATCACTATGAACATTTATTCACTACCAAACTGCAACCGATTTGAAATCATGATCTCAAGGTCATGGACTTTCTGGTTTACTCCATTACTGATTCCTGGAGCTTTTTTATTTCTTCCTGGAGAAACGTTGTTATTTCTCTACATGCAGCCTCTGTTGGAGACAGAATTGTTGCTCTTCACCTGTTTGCAAGGATGGGCTACGTTAAGCACATTCCTTCTTTATTTTCACCTTCCCATCAGCTAAAGAGCAGTCAGAACAAAGCCAGTTTATAGCCATGCTGGACAGTTCTCCATGGCAATTGCTGCTCAGAGGCCTGAATTGCTATGAAGAGGGCAACCTTTGATCTCTCCAGCACTTCCCACATATAACAACTGCTCTATTTGAAGCAAAGAGCTCCCCATCATGGCTTAACTGAAGATTTTTGCTAGAAATACCTCCACAAAGGGTTCGAGGGGCCTGGCAGGAAAGAATAAGCATTATGAAATACAGGAATGGATTAAACTGAGGGTGAGGTTCCTAAAAAACTTTTTCAGACTATGTAATCAGTGACCTGACTCGAACTGTTTGTGTGCTTCCTCTTTTGCAGTCCTGCTGCTGATGCTGTTACTAGTTTTGGCCTGGGAGAAACATCTTTCTGAGTCCATTTCACCTTGATGGATTATGATGCCATTTTAAATGTCAATTGATAATAATTGAGCCATTAAAAAAAGTATTATCAGTTTAAACCTGTGGTGTCTCTTTTATTAATATTTCTAATTTATGAGCTTGTTGAGAAATCTATGGAGACAGCAGGACTAATAAATCTGAGGCTAAAAGGACTCCAGAAGGCAGGCTACATAGGCTTTCTGCTAGATCACAGGCAGCTGTTGAACTTTGCTAAGAGCAGAGCAGCTCAGCTGTCACTGGGGAAGTTGTCAGAATCCAGTAAGGCGTAAAGGATGGAAGACAAACATACAAGGACATGAGGCTCCAGAGGTGACGTGGGCAATTTGCAGCTGCACCGTCCCTGGAAACTGCCAGTACATCTATGCACTGGTGCCTCTGACTGCCTGAGCTTGTAGACTTGCTCTGTACAGCTGACTGAGCACAAGCCCATAGAGGAAAAGTGTTGTGAGCTGCAGCTTCCATGCTGTGCATAAACATTGGACAGTTCTGACTCTGAGTCACATGAAGAAGTGGGAATTTAAGGTTTTAAGATGTTTCAGAGATGTCGCATAGGATATTGTCCCATTATCATCTTTATCCAGAGGAAGAGACCAGTGGGGCTGGAACAGTTGTACTTCTCTACTAACAGCATAAATACAATTCTTCTTTCTCCTTGAGACAGGCAATATAGGACAGAAAACTCCCAAGTATTGGTCCCCAGATGATTTCGAGTCCGTGTATTCAGGATTCTTCACTTTCTGAAAGAACATCATATGTTAAAAACTGTATTTTTAAAGGCATTGTGGGCCTGGCACAGGCAGGGCAGGTTGAGAAAATCAACACAGCATGATTTTGTTCTACACAGCTGCCTTCTGGTGTAAAGAGTTGCATTCAGAGCTCAGCAGCCTAAAAGAAGATGTTTCCTGCCTCAAAGAATTTATAGACTAAATTAGACAGGTAGCACAATAATTGTCATGAATGAGAGTCATCTGCATTTCCAGGTCAAGGAAAAATGCAAAAATATGCCCAAACTAGCCTTCAAAATCCATCACATTAGAACTTAGCAGAAAAATAATTTCTTCATTCTTTGTTAATTTAAAAGTATATTATTTCTTAGTTTGAACATAAATAATTTATTACATTTCAGCAACTCTATCATTTGAAAAAGGGGGTCAACTTAACTATTTTAATTGGCAAAATGCTCATTTGCATTTCAAATTCTATTTTTTGCCACTCCTCTTTATTTAAACCTAATACAAAGCAAAAGAATTCAGTTATCCCAATAAAGTATTTTTTTTTTAGTTTAATGAAATAGTATTTATCACTATTTTTCCATTTTTTTATTTAAAAATATTAAAATGTTCAAGTCTTTTGGTATTACTTAAACCTTTTGATATCAAACCTGCATTTTTTTCTGAAGAAACTTTTGTACACAAAACATGGGATTTATACACCATTACACTACTGCTTTCTAATCCCCTTTCAAGTGTTGTCATT